>BGPR01000040.1:524716-544854 GCA_013235015.1 Araneus ventricosus
TTCTTAATTTCTCTTTTTTTAAAAATAATAAAAACGTGACAATATTGCTTTCTGGCTTGACAGGTTCGAAAATTTTCCTACTTTTCTTGTCATTCCACATATACTTGTAGCGTTGACGCGGTCGAAGACATATTTTGGCTAGTTCTATTTCATTGTATTTTTTATTAAATTATCGAAAGTATTGTATTGTTTTTTATGATTCTTATTGTCAGGTGAGTAAAGTCTGTAAAGTTAAAGTGTTTTGGCTTACATAAGCCATGAGGTTTGACATTCTTCACGGCAATACAAAATTTTTATGACCTCAGCCCCCCAGACGAAGATCCTGGATTCGCCACTGCTTTCTTTATTTTTGAAATAAAAAATGTGGGATAGTACATTTTTGATGTTAATTGTTAATGAAATAAAATATTAACAGTAATTTTTAGGTAGTTGTTGGAAGCAATAATTGTGAATTAAGTCCAATTTTACTTTTTCTGATGTTTTTATCATATCTTCATTACCCCTAACGCATCTTTACTTGGGCAAAGTGTCGTAGCTGTAGATCGAAACGAACAAAGGATAACAGCTCTCAGTGGCGAATACAGAGAGGGGCTATAGGACTGCAGCCCCCCCAAAGCTAACCCAGAATTCTTTATTTTATTTAAAATCACTACAGCTGTTTTTTCTCAATCTCCCTTTTAAAAAAAGTGACAACATTTCTGCATGCCTTTTGACAGCTCGAAAATTTTCCCACTTTGGTAGTCATTCCATTCGCATTTGTAGCGTTGTCGCTGTCAAAAACATGTTTTTGCTAGTTATTTCGTTGTGTTTTTTATTAAATTATCGAAATTATTGTAGTGTTCGTTTTGATTCTTATTGTTAGGTGAGTAAAGTCTGTAAAGTTAAAGTGCTTTGGTTTACATAAGCCCTGAGGTTTGACATTCGTCACGACGATACAAAATTTTTTGCAACTGACCCCCCCCCCACCACCACCCAGACCCAAATCCTTGATTCGCCACTGATCGCTCTCAAAAAATAAGCTGCGCAATGCAATATACTGCGTTCTAGAACTTGTTAATTCTCCAGTAAAATGTTAAAATTGTTACTTAAGATAATTAACCTCTGATTTACAAATTTTAAAAAAATGTAACGTATGTGAGAAGATTTTTTTAAAAAGCGCAGCAACTGACGTTCTGAATAATGAAATTTGAAACGAAAATTGAATATTTTATTTCTGTACCCCTAAAGTGCGCAAAAATATGCATTACGTCATTCGCCAGTGATACAATAGCGTTTTGTGTAATACCAACTTCAATTGTTACTAGGGTCCACGGTGGCCTTGTGGTAAGGTCTCATCTTTAGTGCCTAAGGAATCTAGGTTCGAAACACGATTGCACTGAAGATCCAACGCTTACTGTCCCACCGCCATGAGAAAAACCCCAGACACTAGACATGCCGGTGGCGGCAGTTATGGAAACGGGATATTCCCCTGCATTCTAGGGGTGAAGGAAAGAGATTTATTTCATTTGGCTGAAGTCTCATTTCGCTTTGTAGTTCGGTCGGAAACGAATTCCTCGCCTAACAAAATGCGCTTAGGTTGCCAAATGTTGCGGTTGATTTTATACCCGTTTCCCTCCTTTCTTCGACTCGTCTACTGAAGGCAAGGGTTTTTCTCGTGGCGGTAGGACAATATGGGAGACTGCTGCATGCTAAATCATACGTAGGGGGCAATCCCCCTCTCGCTATCGTGATGAGGAAACTTGGAGGGGGCATCTCAGGTGTCGTCCTTGTCATCTGACCACGGTTCAGAGCTACGAGGTCTAATCGAAAATAGCCCTCGCGTTACTTGAAACGCGGCTTAGATGTAACCAAACCAAATCTGTTTATAAATCACAGCAGTAAGCTTGTCATCACAGTAATCAATTACAGCGACAATTGAAGTTGGCTCTACGAGGAAGGCTACGTGGTATGTTAGTAGCCAGTTTAATAGTTTTGAATATAATACTAAGTATTTAAAAATTAAAGAACATATTCCAATGCAATACAGTTTTATCGTAATAAAATTATGTTAAAAAATGAAATTTTTAATTTTATAGATCTATCTTTATAGCTCAAAGGATCATAGAAACATTTATGACGTTTGCGTGATGCACATCAAATGTGTCTCTTTAATTTTACTTTTAAATCCACTGTATATAGTGCAGGAGAAAAGACCTAAGACACCGTGCTGGTCAGTGGCGGCTTTTGAAAATAAGAGGTCACAGGTGCAAAATTGTTTTGAGGCCCTTGCCTTTTCCAATGTCGTAAATTCACAGTCGGCCTAAAGCGTATATCACACGGACAGCTTATCGAAGTCTGTTTCCGTGGCACGAGGCTGATGCCACTCGCCAAAAAAGTTTGTAGCACGTGAGGCATTGAGACAACTGGTTAGACAGGATTTCGGTAGCGTGGACGGCGAACTACGTCACCGTCAAAGTCACACCCGATTGGTTTGAATTTTCGCTGCTGACGATTTTCTGTCACCATCGTGCGTATTTTCAAGCCGGTTGAATACAGTCCACGATTTCCGTCATCTTGTCTGACCGGTCACGTGCTGTATACTTTTTTGGCGAGTGGCATCACACTCGTGCCCATGGAAACAGACCATGTGTGATATACGCTTAACACTGCGATGTATGCCGAATAGATTTTGAGGGTCTATCAGAGTTTCTAGTCACGAGGCGAGCTCCTCTAACGCCTGTACGGAAAGCAGCCACTGGTTTTGGTAGATGGTATATTCTTTTACTCTGGCGTCCCAAGGATTGACTTTATCGAATGTTATTTCGAATTAGAAAAAAATTAAACACTTTCAGAAGTATAAAATAATGATAAAAAATAAATTTGTAAATTTTTGTCATGATATTTGGGAGGAGTTTTCTTCGTTTTCTATATAGCCAATTGTGTTGCATTGCATTACAAAATAATCACTATTCATACACATATTAAATATGCATTTTGAAATTTTTCACTACTTACTCGAGAGTAAAGAAATTGCATGAAAAAAAAAATTAAAGCAACGGTGTATTTAAAAACTGTTAAAATTAAATTTCTAGATCGAGTAGAGTTGTTTGAAACCTTTCCCTTGTACTCAGACGATACTTTTTTTTCGGAGACTACTAATCAATGTTTTGCTATTAAAAATTTTTTTTTCTACATGTCGGAAAAAGCTAATTTGTTCTCAGCTTCAATTGATTGCAATTCCCACTCTTTTAATCCGGTACAGATTCCCAATTTTTTTCTTCTATCTCCTCCCTCATCCATGTAGTATCTGGCTACACACACATCACTTTTTTTTTCTACCCACCACCCCCACTTTCGTGTAGCTTTACACTATGACTCAGTCTTTCCCTACCCCAGGGGCTGGATGTTACCATAGCAACATGCAAGTGACTAATTACCCGAGCCTATATACCCCACTCTAGTATACTTGGAGATTTAGATATTTTTTATTCATCTATTTTTTTCTTATATATTTTCGCGTCTTAGAGTAAAGTGAGGTGTGTTTCTAAAACAGTTACATTGGATGAAAAAAAATTTAGAGGGATATAAAAAAATAGAACGGTTTTCTCCCTCCCAGATAATTTTTTTATTAGTTTTAGAAGACGAGTAACTTGTTGTTAACTCAAACCCTAGGGGTGTAGGGGATGATAGAACATGTTAGCTCATCGTCCCAACCGGTTTAATTTAATAACCCCGCCTATCATCAAGCGTACACACCGACCGCAACGCAAGTGAGAAAAAAAATCGTCGAGGGGGGGGGGGTAGCGAAGAACAACGAGATTTTAGATGACGGTGGCAATTTTTTTTGTTAATGAAGTTTTTGTCAAAGTTGAAACTAACGCCTATTTCCACTTTAGCACCCCCTACCCCACAACTACCGAACTTGTAGAGTGCCAACTACAATTATTTTTCAATCATGATTAATTTTGTAAGTGAGGAGAGATACTTTTTTGTTACCATTTTTTTCTTATAGTTTTTTTTCCCTTACATTTTTGTCACATTTTTTCCCCCCTACAGCATATCAACCACAGTGTCTCAAAACTTAGGTGGTTATAATTGCGTGTCTTTCTTAATTTAAGTTTTCAACACTTGTGATGATGTTGAGGCAGAGTTTTTTTCCCCCCCGTATATAAGTTGTTATGTACTACATCAGTTTTCACTTAGTTAGGAGGTTCAAAAAAATAGTCTTTTAGTTGTGATGTTTTTATTTAAAACAAAATCGTCAGTTCTTAATACATCACTAGAAATGATAGTTCCTTTTCCATAAAAAAATATTGATAACATGAAAATACCATGAAAAACATTGGCTTCTTCTGGAGTTCTACATGCATTTATCCATTATTATTATACAAATTTTAAATAATTAACCATTGAAATATGATATTAAAGCTTAAGTTGAGAAAGATTTTAAGATCAGATTGACCTATTAGCATATAATTTATAGCCTACACGTAATATCACACTGTTAAGTAAGTTAATTATTCAGGAAAGAATATTAAAAGTATGCAGTAAAATGTATCTAATAAATGCAATGAAACTTCTATACTGAAGGCTATCAGAAAATTTTAGATTTTATTGAAGTTCTAAATGAAATAATAAACTAGCCTAAAGTTTGCTCATATCACTCTGTCATAGATTTGAGTCTTTCCATTTTCTCCCCTTCCTTTTTAAAGCATTGAAAACTGGAAGATTACATTTCCTTCTCCCTTCCCCAATGTTTGTATTCTAGAACCTCTCTTTTGTCTGAAGACCTTTCATTTTTATTTTTTTTGAGCAGAGGTTTAGTAATGAGAAGGCTTCAAGTTCGAGTCTCAATTCCATTCATACAGATAGAGTTCACATATATCAATAGTTTTATGCCTTATTATTTAAGGGTGCTCTTCACAATAAGACTGTTTCGATAACGATTCAGGAAGTTTCAAGCTAGATCCATATCAGTTTGATTACTTGCTGATATTATTGCGCAGAATTTTCTAAATCAGTAATTTTTTGCGGTAGACACGACTAGTTTCAATTTTTGCATTATTATTATTATTACAATCAATCAATAAAATATTTGTTTATACGATTAACAGTAACTACTTTATATAAATGGCTATTCTGTGAAAATAAACTGAATATCTAGCTGTCGAACATTTTTTTGAATTAGTTTAATGTCCATCAGGATTGGATTATTGGATGTTGTCCGTAAATTGCTATGAAATTCTAATACAGCAAAAATCTGGTACATAAAACCATTAAAATGATCCCATTATCTTATATTTTTTACTTATTAGAAATATGAAAAGGGTTGAGAGTGAGAGGAAACCCATTGTAAACAGCAGGTTAAATATTCGCATCTTAATTGGGTTTTTAAATCTGGATAAAAATCATTCTTAACCATCTGCATTCATATCTATGTTAATTTGTTTGTCAGCAAACAGACATGAAATTAAATTGCAATTCTTCTTTCCAATATTTCGATATCAGTTTCCAAAAAAAAAAAAATTATCGCTTATTTGAACTAAATTCCCTTAATTTCCCCCCTTTTTAATGAAAGTTACAGATTACGAAGCCAAAAATTAACTAGGAAAAAACCACTTTCTTGTGAATTTGGGAATTACTAATTATTGGAGAGAAGTTCATATAAATTATACGTCCACGGAAAAGATGCTATTTCATTTCTAATCTAGAGTACCCCTACGCCCTTTTTGATGGATGACCACCTATCCTCTTCTTTTCTCAAGAAAAATTTCTTCTCTAACCCCTCTTCACATTTTCTTCCACTCCCCCATGAAAAAAGAGCCTTCTCATTGGCTCTCACCATGGGCTTAAGATAAAAAACACCATTAAAGTCCCTTCTAGTTTCTTCCCCCGCGTGACGTCACGAAGTGCCTTATTTATCTTAAGTGCTCTTCGCATATTACTTTTAAGGGAGGTGATAATATTTTTTGACGTTCCTTTGACGCCAAACTCAGTCCCCCTGTTAGGTGTTTTTTGGGGGCCGCCCCCCCCCCTCTAAAAAGAATCCAAAAACAAAATGTGTCTTCTAGAAGCTGAGTTGTCCTTCATGGGTAGTCTTGTTTAAGGACATATTTCTTTCTTCTAAAGATATTGCTAGGGCATATCTTTTAGAATAAAGGATAAGAGTGTTGTCCTAAAGAGGAGAAGGAACGTGTTCCCCTTTCGCTGTGATAACTATCGGGAAATTTATAAGGCGTAATATGCTTCGTCTTGAAGAAAATCCATAATATTTTAGACTTCTTAAGCGATATATATCTATCCATCCGTAGGATATTTATATTGATGTTGAATTCTTGAGACAATATGTGTTTGACTTAAAGAGTGTTATTGAATATTTGATCCATCCTAATCTTTTTCCTTTCTTACTTTTGTATTCTTTGTATATCATTCTTTAAAAAAATCGAAAGTAGAAACATTATTTTTTGTGATTAGTTATTGCATTACACAAGCCTTATATGCTTTTAACTATGACACTTGTACCATAGTTCGTTGGAATTGTATGGGCTGTATGCTAAATGTAATGGGTTCAGAAAAATGTGAATGGAGTAAGTAAATGAAAGAAATCAATTTGTTAATCATTCTTGATGTTTTGACTAGAAGGTTTACTTGCAGTCTTGTTGGGAAGCTGGTGAATATTTACAGTCCTTGCATATGTTGATGAAAAAGCAAATCTTTTTATTTTGATAAACCTTTTTAGACTTGAAGATTTGAATAATCTTGATTATAAGGAACTAAATAGCCGGGTTTCATTCGTTTTTATAGATGTATTTGGAAAATATACTTGTATATTGAAAAGTTAAAAAATCAACAAGAAGAATTATTACTTATAATAATAAGCGGAAATTGATCAGTTACAAACGACTATAATTGCTTTAATGGAAAAATCAAATAGTGAGTTTGAGATTTCAAAGCCCGATTTTTTTGCTGTCTGTACTAAAATCTAAACACACCAGCAAATAAAAAATACTCAAACCTCGACAAACTGCCACATGTTAAATGCAATGGGTTCAGCAAAATGTGAATGGAGTAAGTAGATGAACGAAATCAATTTGTTAATCATTCTTGATGCTTTGACTAGAAGGTTTACTTGCAGTCTTGTTGGGATAAATGTAATGGGTTCAGCAAAATGTGAATGGTTTAAGTAGATGGAGTAGAATGGAGTTGTTTACACGTGATGTTATTGTAATTTTCGCAACTTATCTGAATTTACTTAGATTTATATTAATCCATAAGGGTTTTCAGATACAACAACAGTTATGAAATTGGCGACCAGTCATCATTTTATGGATTTTGGATTCACCATTGAAAAACGTACCTAATTGCCTGTAGTTTGTTTGTTATGCAAAAACGATCCAATTCCAACCCGTTGCACCCGTGGAATGCGGCATTATAATTTTTCTGTGATTTATTGCAATAACAACTTTTTCTGAAAAGAAGTATATTGGAATTATTTTCCAGTTACTTAACTGCATAAGAAAAAACACATGATTGTTAAACATAGTGAATATTACCGGGTTCTGAATAGACAGTTGAAGTAATTAGGTTTCTGTACAATCCTTTTTAAATTATTTATTCTAGAATTAATTAGAACCAAAGTGTTCTGATGATAACGTTTTATTATTTTTTTTCTTTCAGGTGCGTTGCATGGCGGTGGAATGATGTATGATTCGAACATGTACAGCAGTCCCCTCTCCCTCCTGCAGCTCCCCGCCTCTGCACTGCCTGAAGTGACAGGCCGCCTAACACAGCCTGGCAACTCCGTGGCACGGTTCTCTCAGGATGGCAAATCTTTGTCAGATCTCCGATCTTTGGTGCCTGAAGCCGACTTCAGGCAAGCCTCTGAAGTGACCGTCGACGTTGGTTTTGTCTGCAAGAAGTGCCACATGGTGTACCCAGCCGAGGTGCTCTGTCTCAACCACCAGCGAGCTTCCTGCTTCCAGAACAAGCCAGTGTCTGAAATCAAAGCCACTCTCAAACTGGTGCAGTGCCACGTCGAGTGTCGGGCTTGTAGAGAACGCTTCACTACCATCATTGATTTCAAGTTTCACTGTGACATGGACCGACATATTAAACGTGTTCAGAAGATACAGCGCGAAGCCACGGCAGCCGCTGTGACTTCGGCCGCCAATCACTTTGCCAACCAGATGGCGTTAGGGCCCGTCACAAACCCTCCCCTCAACAGCAATACATTTGCCAACGACGGCAACGCTTCAGCTGCTGGATTGTTGGGCAGGAACGGTATGGTGCCGGACATGGCCCAGCTGTTCTTTTCTGGGATGGGCATGGACTCGATCCGGTTGGGAATGGGGTTGGATCCGGAGTCGAACGACGCCAAAAGCAAAACACAACAGGCAGTGGGCTGCGGTGTTGACACAGGGGTGTCAATTTCCTAGGCCTAACAAGCAGCCGGAAGGCTCTAAAAATCGAATTAATTAAAATTACTAATAAATAATAAATCAGTTGTCTTTCATACGATGAAGCTTAGTCCATGAGTTGCCTTCTGGCGACTTTTTTCTAAACCATCTAAAACTATCGCAAATCGGTGATTCGGTTGTTGTTTTTATTCAGTGGCAATAAAGAACTTAATGACAGAAAAGCTGTGGTACTTTAATCAATGTACGGAATCAAAATTTCTAGTCATTTCCCGAATTTTACTGTTTTAGAATTTGCTTATTGTAAGTTTGAACGAAATAACGCTTCATTTATGGATATTTGCAGCTGACACAATTAAGCAGTTTCGAATTTCATAATTAAATCGTGTTTGAAATATTTTAAATTCTATTAAAAATATAATGCCCAACCGGTTATTTCGGGATGAAAATACTTTCAAAAATTTTTTGTTACTATTTCTCAGAACTGACAAAGCATTTAGCTATTCTATTGCAAACTATGTGAGGAGCTAACCAGGCAAATCCCACAAACATGCTTGTACGACATTTTGGACACTTATTAAACAATTTGATCCTTAATGAGTCATAAGAAAATCATGACTGGGAAAGCGAGTAAATAATCTATTAACAAGGATCACTTATTAAACAATTTGATCCTTAATGCGTCATAAGAAAATCATGACTGGGAAAAGCGAGTAAATAATCTATTAACAAGGATCATTTGCTGAAGAATTACAATATTTTTCAGAGACTCTGAATTCTTTCGATCCTATAATTATTTTTTTTGAGTGAATTCGAGCTTTTTGTTCCAAGAACATAACTGTACATGAAGAGAGTAGCACAGCATTAACTATTACAAGAAGTGTAGTATACGACAGTTTAGAATAGTTAAGAGGTTGATAACAGACACAACGGCCGCCTCTTTTATTACAAAAAAAGAATGGTGATAGCATGATTGCATCCCATCCCAATGCTCATTGTCATAAATACGTACGTAGTAAGAATTAAGGAATAAATACGAATAAAAAAAATGAATACGACTTTTTGTAGCCTAGATTTTAACTAAATGTTTGCGAGTTGCTATTTTGTGTAACATCAGTTTCCCAGACTAAATAAAATAATGAAACAATTAAGCCATCTTTTGTCCATCGGCGATGTTAGTAAGGTCGTGATACTGAAACAGTCGGCAGTTGATCCAATGGTATCTGCAAAATGGTCTAAGTACAATCATTTCATTATGGGAACTGCACTCAACTAACACCCACATTAATTTTAGAAGGACATGTTGTAACATGTGAGGCTAATGTTTTTCCTTTTTGTACATAGACGTGCCTGGTATTATTATGTAAAATGGGTAAGGGTTTAGTCAACCGAGCCAAGCTCTTAAATGAAAACTTTCTAAGGTGTGGACAAGCCTTACCCCACACTGCGCGGCCTTTTCTTTATCATTTAGAAGTTGTTATCAATGCTATCAAACTATATATATAAAAAAAATGATGTTCCTAAGCAGTTTTATCACAGCTTCTGTCAAAGTTCCTGAATTTTTTCTACATCGAAAAAATTTAAAAAATGATAATATGGACGATAAAATGTTTTTTAAATCGATTGTCCATGTTGTGAATGTATAAATATCAGTTGAAATTTTTAAAAAAATGTTTCGATACCTTTACTACGTAAGGTTGAAGGAACGGATTAGGCAACGCTTTACGCTATTCGGTATCTTTTATTTATTTGCAGATAAACATGAAATAGAAATTATCAAAAAAAAAAAGGGGGCTATATTTGAAGGAGTATTTTGTTATGGGTCTTGAAGTTGGAAAAAGAATTCCCTGAATTATTCAATGTCATTTGTTGTCATGCAGCCCATTGCCAACATGTGTGGTTTGCTTTACAGTCGTTTCATTGTTTTCAACGAACTGTTTATTTACAGCTGAGATCCTTTTTTTTTCTCCTGAAAAAGTTTTTTTTCCTCCTTAATTTTGCTGATACGGTGTAGTTTGTACTTCCATTTTTATTAAATATTCTTTTAAGACCAAAGAAAATTGCTATAAAAATTATAAAGATATTTTCAAGGAAAAAAGATTATGATCGAACTAATTTTACGGAAATTTATTCACTATTTAAGTAAAATTTTTAATTATTTAATTTTTAAATTACTTTTTGATTATTTCAACTGCTCCGAAACAATAGAAAAGTAATTTAAAAATTAAATATTAGAAATTTAACTTAATATAATAATGAAACAGATTTTTAAAAATAATTATTTATTGGTGGAAATCTATCACATATAACAGTATAAAACTGTAATTTTGGAAAAAGTAAAGCTGATTCATTTTAAGTTTTAAAAAACCAGTGTTTCTTTATACTGGAATCAAAACAAATGTACAGAAAAGAATTCAAAAACAGATTAAAGCATCTAAATAAAGAAGCATTTTGAAGCATTGTATCAGTTTATTGTGGGATTTTTTCGTTGATTATTTTTCCAGTCAGCTAAGCGTTGCCTATTATACTTGTTCTCAATTGAAAATCTGTTTATTGACATGCAAAGCTTGAGCTTTGGATGGTCAACATCTCTGTACCTCCTCTGGGGGGTGCAGGGATTTACAGTTCCTATGCTTCGAGGGGGGCGGTTACACCCTCTCAAGCACTTACTCTTCGACGCCATCATAAATTACATACACACAACACACGAAAACGTATTATTTCTTTTTATTTATTATTTAAAACTGTGCATTCCATAAAACAGATTTACAGTATTATTACTTTCAAATGCAGCCGTCTTTTTGAATGCTTTGTTAGCAATGAATTTCCGGTGAGTTAAATGAATAATTATGTGAAATAATTTTATTTTTATAAATTTACTGGTAAGATGATGAAAAATATCGTATTGTTACAAGGAATTTTCCCTATTGTCAATTTAGGTTATAATTTTTTTTAAAAATGTTCCATTTAATTGAAGTGAAATTTTCACTAGAAGCAGACAATAAATGTGAGAATTTTTACTCTTATGTGAAAGGTTTAGTTGATTATTTTTAATAATACAGTGTTTTCTTAAAGTAAACTGAAACTCAGTTTATTACCAGTATGAGATATACTTTTGTTTAAATGCCGTTTTAGTAAGCTTTTGTGTAAAGTTATTTCTTCAAAAAAATTTAAGTGCTTTTGTATAAAAATGAATGTGCAACAATAAGAACTTCGAAAAGCTCATTGAATTTTACTGCTCATGTTTCTATCCGAATTACTTAAGTGTTGTAATTTGTGAATTGACTTTGCTGTAGTAGATATGGATGCATTTGAAAGTTAAAAAATACTGAATAATTAATATTTTATATGTTATTTTAAATTTGCTTAGTTTGTTTGAAATGTATATTTGCTTTTTTTGACAGACTTATAAAATAATTATTTTAGAGCAATAAAGAAATTCAGGATTATCAATCAGAATATCAAAAATAATTGAATATTTAGTTGTTTTGCAAAAATTTTTGTTTGAAATTAATATAATTATTAATTTATTAATGGAAATAGAAAAAAAAATTAATAACATTTTTTTGGGGAAAATAAAATCTTTGTACAGTTTCAATGAATATCGAAATACTAAACGGCAGTCTCTCGAAAAATCTTTGTTAGTTATTCTTTAACGTAAATGCAAGAAATATGACTTGATAAAATGAAATAATTCGTTCTTTACTTTTTCTAGTATATACAGGGAGCATGTAACTAGAAATGAAGCTTAAAATTTGTCTACTTATTTTGAATAGTTTTTCAGAAAGTAACTATTAATGAAAAAAAATAAGATATAAGGCCATAAAACGATATAATTTAAGAAAATGCCAACTTTTTTTCATCTTTAGCATTCGTTTGAGATTGTTACATGAGTGCTATATTTTTTTATTTTCTTTCTTATTAGTTTTCTGTTTGTAGAATTTATTTATATTTTTTATATTTTTTTTACAGACACGCACCCCACTCACAGAACAAACACAAACACACACAAACAAACAAAAAAACAAAAATTGTACAGTAGTCCTTTCCTACATTTGTGTTCAACCCCTCTTTCATCACATACACAAACAACCTCATTGGCTCGCTCTCTAATGTTGTCTGGTTATCTGTGGTTTAAACTATAGCAGGCAAATGGAAGACGGAGGGCGGGCCGTATAAATATTTACATATATCACCTACATAGCATATTCAATGTCTTCTATGTTTACCTTCGAGAAAGTGTGCGTGTGTGCGCGGCAAAAAAATGCACGGGCTCGCCTGCGCCCGCCAAAATCCTGCATTGTGCAGGATGGACAGGCATGATCCTATACTATGTTCACTATGTACTTAAAGCGACGCGATATATACATAATAAATAAATATATATCCAAGTGTCATCCTGTTTACTTCTTTGCCCCATCATATGAAGCTCCCCTCCAAGTCTTACCTACCCCCAAGTGTAAAATTTAGTACTACTAAACAAAGGAAGAATTTTTTAATGAAAAAATCAAGAATGACTGTTTGATACTAAAGACACACCAATAACCTGATTGAGTTTTTTTGCTGTCATATTTTTTGTTCCAGCATGGTTATATATTTGAAAGAATTTTCAACACTAATAATGGAGAATGTGTGCGTTGTTTGGACATTGGTTAATGGAATTTGTATTTGTTTATTAGTAAGACTGTGCTACCGTCATTTATGCACTTAGATGATGATTGAGATATTTATTTTTTGTTGTTTACTTCTCCGAAGAATTAAATGTCGGTTTTCTTTTGTGGAATTGGAATCTGTAGTGTTGGCCATCTGTTTTGATCTAAGGGCTGCTATGAGATTTGTTATTGGTTGTAAATTTCACATATGTGCAATACTTGTGTTAGTAATCCTGAATCTATTTGGTAGAAATTGATTAGTTTATTTTTAACGAACATCATTTTACATTTTTTTGTTTATTAACAACAGTATAGTATCCATATGATTCATATTGAATTATCATTTATATAAGTTTTCTTGCCAGATTCATTAATTTAAATTACCCTTTAATTGTCTATAATTAAAACTGAAGTGAGAGTAATAGCTGAAATAAAACCAATAAAAAGTTTTAAAATTTTTCAATTTCTACCAAATACTAGGACTTTCATGATATTTAAAACTGCAATATGGAAATCCTTTTTCCAAATTAAAGCCTTTTTGTGTCTCAGTTGAGAAAAACTTGAAAACCTAATCATTTACATATTGTGAGAAATCATGGCAACTATTTTCTAACTTTGACGAATTAAAATTTATTCTAAGATATAAAAACTTAGTTTGATAATATTTGTTCCATTTGAATATTCATTTCATTCATTAAAAATTTTAAATAACTCATTCAATTAATTTTGATTTCACATTAAAATGGCATTTATAGTACGATAATATAGTCAGTGTCAACACAAATTGTCAATATATAGAAAACTATAAGTGGCAGCATCAATGGCTTACGATGTAATATGCATCTTTATGCGTCTTAGTACTATAGATGGAGTTACATGAAATAAAACAACTTTCGTTCAAAAATTCTTATAATATCGTTTATCGATGTCAAAAACATAATTATTTTCAAAAACACTAATTACTTAGAGATTCGTTAGGAATATTTATATTTGTCCACCGATGTTAAAAGCATTATTCTTTTTCAAAAGCACTAATTATTTATAGATGCGTTAGGAATATTCATATCCGTTTACCGATATTAAACACATAATTCTTTTCAAAAACACCAGTTACTTAGAAATGCGTTAAGAATATTCATATCAATGACCATTTAAATGATAACTGCTACCGTACTGTCAGATTGGGTTGCCACTGACCATGGATTCTATCTTCTTCCTTTCTTGAAATTTTGAACTTTTTTCTCAAGTTTTCTTAACTGATTTCAGAAAGGCTGGTTTGTGCAATATAAATTTTCAGGTGCTGTTTGTTACTTAGGTTGGATTTACATTGGGACAACTGTCGGGCGTAATTAGAAGTTACGCGATCTCATCGAGATCACATGCTTGTTAATTCCGCCATTCAAATATGTAGTTGTGGCTTTTTAGAAGGATTGACGGTGACGTGATCTCAATGTAGTCACATGACTTTCAACTGCGTCCAGCAATTGTCCCAATGTGAACACGGCTTTACGATGCATTTATGATGGTGAGCTGCGAAATGTTAAAAAGATTTGTGTTAGTTAAAATATTTGTATGAATTCAGTCACGTCTTTCAAATAAAAATATTTTTTACATTAGTTAAAATTCGTCTTCTGTGGAAATATTTTAATTACAAGGTAGTACTGAAGGAATAATGGATTTCGCAAAATTATTAAAATGATATGCACTTTTTTCAATAGTAAGTTTTTGTTAAAGAATAATTAACTGCTTAAATGCATCTACCTTTTTTAAAAATCTAATTTCTTTTTTAATAATGAAGTCAAACCTTCAATACTGCCTTTTACCTTTAAATATTTTATTTTGGTGCAGTTGAATTGATAGGAGGAAGTCTGGATACAAACTGAAAAATATTCGAAAATTAAAAAAAAAAATATTTCCGAAATTATTATTGTTTCCTAAAGTTAACAAAATATTTGTCTTTTATTATTTGACAACTTTTTTATTAGCTTAACTTCTTAACGATATTCTTTGAAGTATAAATTAATTTTAAACCTGACATTCCTCGTATTAACTGAACTGTACAAAATTTATTTTATGAAATATCTTAATGGTTTCATGATGTTTGTCCTGTATATTAAACTTTTTATTTTTTCATTTTTACATGATGGTGTATCAGGAAAACTGAAAATTTACCCACTGAATATAAACTTTGTTTTATCATTTTTATATATATATCTCATAAATAAATGCGAACCTCGTGTATTTCTGTTACTTATTTTTTGGATCTATCATTTTTAAGATGATGATGGTAAGAAAGAAAAATCCAAATAAAACGCACGTTTTTTTCTTCATTTGCTTTAAAACTTGTGGTCATCAAAGAAGTATTGCTTCAAAAAGTTGTTAGCAAAAAATCTAAACATAACATTTCTATGTATCTGAATTTCTGTGTATTTTATTTTTAAATTTCGATATAAACTATTTCAATTTATATGCTTTGTAGTTTTTTGACATTGCTACTGATTTACCAAAATACACGATAAAAGTTAAATGTATCAAACACACTTCTCTAAAAATATGTAACAATAATATTTACCACTTTTTAGAAAAAAAAATTAATAGAAAAGTGTACAAATAAATTTGCAACTAGACAGTTTCTTTATGTTTTGAAACAAACGATTTTGAACAAAATTTGAATGATTCCTACTTTATCTTGTAATTGAACTTGTTAGTAACTCACTTGTGTGCGTTCGTGGTCTTGGGAAAGTTAGTTGCATGCGTGCCCGCTAGAGGTCCCTGCAATTTTTCAGCCTCTACCTCAACTCAATCCAAGTTCCTATTCTGTAGGGACCAAATGCGGGCTGCAAGCTTCCAGTAGGCTACCAGTAATGTTTTCGTACGTATTTCTGTACATAAATAATAGTAACAATGATAACGATTAAAATTCTACATTTCTCTTTTCATCGCAATTTTTTAAATGATGTTTTACCCTTATGAATGTTGTGAGTGGGTAAATAATGTATGAGGGAAAAAAATAGTTTATGTTTCTTTATTACTTTTTTTGCATATGGAGGTAAATGTAGTTCAGAAATAACACTAAAGGAAGTCCAAGATTGCCAACATTAATTAAAAAAATCATAATATCTCTTTTATAAAGTTATTTAACTTGTGCTTATATTTTAAATGTTAAATTTGTTAAAATTCTCTTACATTATTTAACTATCTTTACTCTAAAAGTAAAAACATTTTTCACTTCCTGAATAATTTTTTTACCCATAAAAAAAATCAAAAATTTATAAATCTGGACCTGCAATTTTTTTTTTTTTTGCTTTCTGACTCATCGCTTAAGAGTTATAGAACAAAATACTAAATATATTTGCAAGCTATTCTTCACTGGAAGAATAAACACTATTTAAATACAAAAAAGGAAAATGAAGAAAACGAT
Source organism: Araneus ventricosus (assembly GCA_013235015.1). Classification (NCBI taxonomy): domain Eukaryota; kingdom Metazoa; phylum Arthropoda; class Arachnida; order Araneae; family Araneidae; genus Araneus; species Araneus ventricosus. The sequence continues at coordinate 541,183 of BGPR01000040.1, forward strand.
TTTGATCACCAAATCTACCAATTTTTGAAGGAAAAAATACAAACCAAAATTAAATAATTGGAACAAGTGTTGAAATTCTTAAAAACTAAAATAAAATTTATAAATATATTCTCTAACATATTGTAAATAACTGTTTGGCTTTCGTACAATTCTTCCTTATGCTGTTCTCCTTTTTATTTTTGTATTTCCTTTATTTCACGTTAGAAAAAAATTGTTTTTTTATAGTCCACCATCACTGTTTGTGCAGGTCTATTTTTGGTAACTATTGGTTTGAGAAAATGCAGGATTTACACTAAGTCACTGTAGTTTGCTTGAGCTGTGTAATAAATAAATTGTCTCATGTGAGAATGGAACATATTTTTTGAATAATTTCTTTCAATTCCAAATCGCACACAAACAGATAAATATTCAATTATTTTTTTTCTTTAAACATTTTGAGAACATGATTTGAAAACATTCCAAAATTATGAACATAATTGCGTTTATTTTACGGCAATAAGAAAATTAATATTTTGGAAAATTAGTTTTCGAATTATTACTATTATTTGAAAAAAGTAAAATTCCTTGGCTAACCTAAAAAAAAATTCTAACAGTGGCAAAACCATACATAATAAAAAATTTATTAAATTATCTTGTATCAAACTCAAGTTAATAGGCTTTTTAATATACACAGAAAATGCCAATATTTTTTAATAAAATAGTATTTGCTTAAAATATATCTTTAAAATCAAATATTTATTTAAATGCTAGTATTCAATGGAAATTGAAGAATAAATTTAAAAAAACTGCTAAAATACATTCCTGCAATTCCAGCATATCTTTTAGTTGAAAAATAATTTTATTCGATTATTTGTAGCTAAATACCGTAAATTGAATACTCCTTTTTCTAACATCTATTTCTACACAAAATGATACTGCATCAGTAATAAATATTTTCTTAGATTTTTTACGAATTTTATAAGATTTCTCATAACATATCAAAACATTTTTCATAGTAAATAATCAACTGATTTTTAATTTTAAATTTAAAGTTTTGTTTCAAAAAGTTATTTAAGTAACAAAATTTAAACAGGCTGCGTATCACTTATCTCAAGGATAATTAAATCTTCTTGTAATAAAGACAAAAATAATATTCTTAAATATAACGATTAAAGATGTTCTTATTTAATCGTTTTCAACATTCTTGTGATTAAATTTGAATATCAATGAGAAAATATCAAATTATAAGAATGAATCTAACTAAATATAATTATTAGAAGAACTGGAGAAATTAGGAGTAAAATTATTAAGCAATCCTTTAAGTGACTGAAGGATTAGTAAAAAGTTTAAGTATTAAAGGATTAAGTATTTAAATCCTTTTCAATCAAAAACTCATAAATAACTCAAGGAATGAAAACACCAGCATATTGTAGAATATTAAAGAAATGATATGCATTTATATAACGTATATTAAGTACAGAAGTCCAATAAAAATATAATATGAAGAGAAAAGCTCCTTTAAAAAATTTAATCAGAATCTATTCATATATTGTCAGTGTACAATATATGCTGAACATATAGGGGAGAGTGAGGTAAAACCGGGTACCCTTGATTCTGGAAATATTAGTTCTTCTTTCTAGCGGACAGATACTGAATTTCACTCTACTAGCCAAGAAAAAGGAATAGTCCTAGTGGCGTGTTGCAGCTGTTGAATTCACTGCTTCTGTGAATGTTTATTTGTTTTAAGACGTCAACTCTCTAATGTTCGTTTGATTTTAAACTGTCCTTACTTAAAAATCATTACACTTTTTAAAGCTATTTTTGGTCCAGTTTGGTCCGTTTACTAAGGATTCATACCTTATCAAACATGAAGGATTTACTCCAATAATTGTGCGGTTCTGTTTCATTTTTTATAACCTCTGCACTCTGGGTAAAACCGGGTACACCAAGTGGCGTAAGACCGGGACAGTCAGTATTGATGATTCCTCCGATTAAAACGATAATAATACATCAGACGTTGATTGTTTATATTTTAATGATGAATTTTCTAATTTAAATAAAGTAAAATAGTTAATATAATGTAAAAACTGTCTTAGCTGTGCCCACGAAAGCTGCAGTGGCGCGCTGGCAGAAGATTACTGCTTTACATATGAATTTTGTAACAAATATTCTTAAATTGTCATATAAAATAAAAACGATTGCAACTTTTCCACTGAAAATCGAGTTTTTCCTCATTTCCCATAACGTTAACATGTGTACCCGAAGTGGGGTAAAACCGAGTAGTTTGTCTATTTTTTATATAAAAATCTTTGATAAAAAAGTAAAGTGTGACTTTTGTGGAAAAATATATTGTACTTCGATAAACAATGAATATTTTAATAAAATTTGACAAGCCCTCTGTCGAATATTTTAGCTCCAGCAGGCCTTCTAACCTTAGCTACCCAGTTTTACTCCACTTTCTCCTATTGTTATGCACAATTTTTTCCGCTTCAGAGATAACATTTGATAACAACAAAAACGCTTTAACTCATTTTCCTTTTATCTTGTTCATTTTAAGCAGTATGCCGACCATGTGCTTAGCAAACTTAAACACGGCTATTAGTTTCTTTGAGTCCAAATTAGATTATTTCTTTATAACCATAAACCGTGTTACCCCTGTTCTGCCATCCAGGGACCACTGAATAAAAGTCACTGCAATAGCTCGTATACTGAGGCCGGAGTCATAGCAGCCATCACCGGCCACTGCTTGACCCCTTCCGTAGGAGGTACGTACTATCACTGGAGGTGTGAAGAGGGGTGCGAGACCCCTCTTACTAATCCGGCGGCTTCTCATCCACATATTCATGATGCCCCCGAGGTCATCTCTTTATAAATAAACCACAACTGTTTTTCAAAACATTAACTTCTTAACGTTTAAATAATTGAACGCTGTGTATACAATTATGATTTTTAACTTTGCAATAGATTTTTTAGTGTTACAGTATTTTCTCCGACTTTTGAAAAGTGTATATTTTATATAAATTTTGTCAGTGTAAAAGCAAACTAGAGTATTTCTAAATTATGAACTAGTTAGTGGAAAAAATATGTTTATAAATTACATGTTAAGTTAAATACACTAATTTGCTTTTGGAAATAGAATGTTGTGCATAATTATAATACAAGTTCAAGGGACTTAAATAATTTTCTGACAAACATTATTCTTGAATTGTTTATTTAATGCCGATTATCTTAAAGAGGAATCCAACCTCTGATAAAAGTTTTTATATTCTGAGTCACTGCATTATAAATCTACTAAAATTCGTGGGGCTAACTCGAAACTATCGATTTATTCCAAAAAAAAAAAAAACTTCCTACTGGAGCACTTTTGAAGTAAGACTCCATTCATTTCTGAAATCTATCTAAGTTACAATTTAGGACACAACTCAAAATGGTATATTTTAACAGAAATTAAGAAAATTTTCAATAAAATAATAAATAAAGGATAGAATAAAAGTAGAGGATAACGGATAAAATAATAAAATTATAATAGAGGATAATACTTGTAACTACTTTTGAAAACAATTTGCCTTTTGAATTGTAATACTTACCAAAGCAACACTTTGAATTCGAATTACGATACTAGTTATGAAGTATGTTGCCTCTGACCTAAAAACTGCCATTTTGCATAGGAAAAAACAATGTTTCATATGGGGA
>BGPR01000040.1:544864-564586 GCA_013235015.1 Araneus ventricosus
AATTTTATGCTAACAAGTTCTTTTATTTTCGAGTAAAAGGATTCATTCTCGCAACATTTACGTTTAATATGAGGAATGAAGTATGTTGCCTCTGACCTGAAAACTGACATTTTGCATAGGAAAAACATTGTTTTATGTGAGGATGTCAGAGTGCTATGAGTATAGTAGAACCTCGGGAATCTGAATTAATTGGAGTTGACCTCTGTTCTGATTCAGTGAAATTCGGATTATCCGGTAAATTTGGTAAAATACTTCTCATATACGAAATGCAGTAGAGTACTGACTTTGGATACTCTGTGAAAAGAGTACGGAGAGTGCTAGCTGCTATTCACTTAGAGAAGGTTTAGTTCCTTACGTAAAAAGAAAATAACCTTTTGTTTCTATTAATTAAGGTTCTGTAATCATTATTAAATACCATTTAAAATGTTTCTTTTAAGGGAAAAATCAACATTAGCTTTGTTTCTGATTCCTAATTGTTATTTTCCTTCTTTCTTTTAATAATATTTTTCAGAAAATTAAAAAATAAAAGATGTTCCGCTTATCCGAAGTTTTGTATTCCTGGGGTTCGGAATTCTGAGGTTCTACTGTGCCTACTATATTTAAAAGCTCTTTTATTTTAGACTTAGATGAATCATTATCAAAACATTCTCATTCAGTACGAGTACATAGCTATGAAGTCTGTTGCCTCTGGCCTGAAAACTGCAATTTTGTATCGGAATAAACAATGTTTTATGTGGGGAAATGAGAACACAATGAGCACTTTTATGCTAAAAAGCTCTTTTATTTTAGGATAAAAGGAATCATTCTTGAAACAGGAAACAAGAGCATTGAACATCTGTGCTGTAGATAGCAATTAGAAGGATATAATTATGCAAAATAAGGGGTTAATTGCTAAACAAGAATCTAAAAGAGAAATTACAGAAAATAATGATTTAAGAGGAATAATTATGCAATTCTGCATGAAAATCAGATGTTCTATTTTTCTCTTCATTTAAATGTTTTGGAATTTAGAAACGTGTGAAAATGAGTGGCAATTCTATCCTAAATTGAAGAAAGTGATAATTTCATTTTTTCGACGTTTTTGAATGAAAGAATCCACCCTATATTAGAAAAATAAAATAAGCTTAGATTTATCAGTTAATTAAAAGTATTACACAATTTACGCTAATTCTTACGAATTCTTATGAACAAAAAAGAATTTTCATTATTAACCCTCAAACTGCTTATCCCGAGACTACCGCGAGCTGGAAGCAAATTCATTTTCTGCTGCATCCTGCGATTTTCGCAAGTTAATGTGTTTACTTACTACTTTTAAAACGTTAAATAATATAATACTAATAAAGCCTTGCATGTAAATAACAATTCGCTCCGTTCAACGGTATTTGAACATGTTTGCAAGCTTTGCATCTAAATAGTGACTTAAAAAAATTCGTCAGTCAGAGGGTTAATCATTCAGCAACCTAATAAAATAGTCGTGTAAGAATCATGTTTTAATTTGCTAACTTGTTGACAATGTCTTTTTTAAAAACTGAAGCACCCCTTTAAAAAAATTTATACTAAAATAACCATTTTTCTTTTATCGTGGGTATCCAGATTTTACTTAATAATTTCTAACATGTATCACATTAACAAATCAAATTTCGTTGAAGTACTTTAAATAGTTCTTTGCAGTGTCTTCTAGTTTGAATTTTGCTCAATTTTTGTCAGTACGACCGAGAATCGATCAAAATAATTTCAGTGAATCATAGATTTTTGAGATAGTGAATTTGATATATGATGTTCTGGGAATTCGTGCCAAAAATGTATATCTAAAATTATTTTTAATTATATTTTTATGGGAAGATTAAAGCGAACAATTAAATAGCAAAACCTTTTATTTAAACCTTATATTAACTACGCATTTTAAATAAGGAATTTTTTTTTTTTTTTAAAATTACGAAATCAGAAATCTTTAAAGTTTGCACAAGATCATCAACTTAAGAGTACATTTTATTTTACTACAACCAAAAAGTAAAAGATAAAAACATGCAAAGGGAATTTGAAAAGAATGACTTTTCTATAAATATACCTATTATATAAACCAAACTTCATTCTGACCTAAAGAATAAGCGTTGCTTAATAACCGAAGAAATATTGTTACGAACATGGAAGTCGCTTCCCAGCAATGTTAGTCTTATGGTTGGGAAGAGAGTGTTACAGGGGTAGGTATGGAATGACCGGCAGTAGCCAGGCCTAGACCCCTGACTTTGGTGACGAACTTGGCGACGAAATGTGGGACCTGAAAAATGCTGGAATTTTCTCGATATCTCTATTAGTTACCGAGATCCGGATTTATCCAGACGATTCCATGTGACGTTACGGCCTGCCGGGAAGACTATAAAAGAACCGTGATCGGATCACATACAGCGTGTGTTGATCGACTTTGAAGCAACCAAACTTCATTCTGACCTACAAAATAATTGTTGCTTAATAACCGAAGAAATATATTTTCGGAATTTTTCATTTGTTGTGAATTAAAGCAACTCCTTACAGTTTTCATGTAAACATAGTGAGAAAAATACATTTTTAATTGCAAGAAAATAGAAGACACAATACACTAAGAAAAATTTCATTGATTTATTCTTTCTTTCCTAGAGAGTCTGAAGTTAAGTATCTGTTTATAATAGTTGCTCAATTTTAACTTCTGTCTTTTCGATACACTTGGAAAATATTATTACAACACATGAGATGCTTCGGTTATAAATGTAAATTTAAAAGAAAATTTCAGTATTAACAGTTTTTGTACTATTACTATGTGCAAAAAATTTGGAACATACAGTAAAACTTTCGTCCGGACCAGGGCTGTGACGGATAACCGAATGGACGGATAACAGAAATCTTTTAATACGTAATAACGTGAATTCACTGTTGGCTTGGGACGAAAATGAAAATGAAATCCTTTAAAAGTGAATTATACAAACAGTGGCTCCCAAAATTGAGTATACACCACTCATGTTCTTCATTAAACGTCTAAAATAGCAAATTAAAATATTCATTTAATATTAATACTTACAGGAATGATAAAATGCTCATTATAGAATGTATTAAGCAAGAAAATAAAAATGAGAAAATGATAATAACTTAAATGGATAACTTTTTATGTCGAATTTCCAAATTAGAGAGTCATAAAATTGAGTATGCACTTCATAAAAATTTCAATTTGGCCACCAGTACTTTTCATTAAATGAACCAGCGTAATAAATTTGATGCTGCGATGCACCAGGAATTGATATACATGAGAGAAATAAGTTTTTATATTTTTTAATTCTCAAATTGGCTCTATAACTGAAGAAAGTGTTAATACCCCGAAACTTGTAATTCGAATGCCTGAATAAAGAAAATATCGACGTGAAATTGCAAAGAATGCTTGGAGTAGTCGTGGATACATACAAAAAATCTTCCAAAAGTATAAAAAGTCTGAACTAATAACAAATAAGCCTGGCAGAGTAAGAAAAGGAATTCTCAGTTCGAAGACTAAGAGAAATATTTTTAGACAAATACGAAAAAATTCTAAATTTATTGCTGTAGAAATTGTTACATCGACGTCTATTGCAATAGAAAGAAGTGTTTCAGCAAAAACATTTAGAAGGGTGTTCAGGATAGCTAATTATAATGGAATTGTAGCTATAAAAAACCTTTCATTTCCGAAGTCAATAGAGATAAAAAAAATTGCTTTTGCTAAAAAGCATATCTGAAAGCCTGAAGATTTTTGTAATAAAATCATATTCAGAGACAAACGTAAATTTAATATTTTTGGAAGTAATGGTCGAATCAATGCTTGGTTAAAGCCTGATTCTTCTCCTGGAGTGTTCTTTACCCGTATCGTTCTAAAACTGGATTTACAAATAATTGCTTGCTGGGATCGGGCTTAGTGCGAGAGATTCTTCAGGTTTTCCTCCGAGTGAAACACCAATGTGGACCCATTCCCCTTAAAAATCCTCGCGGAAGGACACAAAACCTCATACAGTGGAATTAAGTCTGACTTCTATCTATGGTGGTACTTAGGCGCTCCAAGGTCCCCTGTCCAACAGAAGGTGGGGCGGATGAGTAAGTCTTTGACTCATGTACCAGATACGCTAAATCTAGTGGGTTTAGAACCACCATCATAAATTATTTGGCACATTTTAATAATTGTACTTTATTCTGGGTTTATTTATTTTCTAAATAAAAAGCAAAATAGTTAATTTAAATTATACTATCTTCCCGTTTTGAAGCAATAGGAGGCTATTTTAGGACAGACAGTAATTTTGAACCATGCTCAGATAAGAGGATGTTATTTGAGACAGCATCCCTCTCTCTCCTAATCTCCACATCAACAGTAGGACATTTGCCCCACAGAATATATTCTTATCACGATGGGTGCACATTTATTCCTAGCATACTTATTACTGAATAATGAGAAAGTATAACTTTCTATCTCGTTTCCACAAAGGTTAAATACCAGTTAATGAAAAAAAAAATCATTTTTTAAAAACTTTCTCGTAAACGAAGAAAACAAGATAAAGAATGGTAGACATCGAAAAATTCGACTTAGTGATGGGATAAACCTACCGGTTTTAACCGAAAACTGTTTTTTCGGTAAACAGTTTTTTTCGGTTATATTTTTGTCCCGGTTATAAACGGCTATTTTTTTTAAAATCTAATAACTAGGTAAAAAAATCGGACCTGAAGATAGGCTCGATTTTAGGTTCGATTAGACTAAAATTTACCGAGTTATGAAGCTTTGAATTTCATCATCTTAGGCCAATCACCGACTACCGCTTCCTCGAGGCGTCTGTTGTTTGGCGGATTGCTGAAAGATTCTTTATGAACAGATAAATATTGGCCAATGTGCTGATTTTCTGTTAAAACAATATTAATAAAAAATTCGTCTACAAACGGTGTTTGGTTTTTATAAAAAAAACAAACGAAAACCGGTTATTTTGAGGGGTTATAACCGCCAGGTTAAACCGGAGGTGAAAAAAAACCTGAATAACCGAAAACTGATTATTTTCTCAATAACTGCCTGTGGCAACTTGACTACAGTAATCCCCAGAAAGGGAAAAGTAGAACTGTCATCCCCACCCCCGCAGGGATTCATCCTCAGATTCTTTCTGACCCTACCCCCGAGCGGGTGTAGAATTTGATCCGGCTATAAGCCATGTGATTTTTACTTGTATATATATGTGTCGTAGTGGTGTTGTGTGTAAATAAAACCATAAAAGACAAACTGGATCTATTTTGAATTTGGATATAAAACCACACATGAGAAATCCATTACACTGCCATCCCTAATTCGACTTCGAGATTTTGATGAATCACCTTTTATGAGTCTGAAAACCCATTACTGATGTCGAAACAAATTTAGACGCAAAGTCGATTAAATCAAGATGTTCAAGTCTACCTCAATTTCCACGGGCCGAGAAGCGATTCGAGAGAAGGCGATCCACTCTCCTGAACAATAATTATCAAAACAATATTTATTTTTAAGGAAGAGAAGGCCACTATAAACACACAGCCTTTAATGGCAATGGAGAAATCTAAACTAATCTATTTACATTCTTCGTACAAAAATATTAATCTGTTGTCACTGAATTTAAACCAAATAATAGTTATTTGCAATGCTACAAAATGTTTCAAACCATCCGTTGAAAATGTTAACTACAGTGTGAGTCATAAGTCTCCATGCAATTGGTGAAAGCGATGCCTACTTTTTATTTTATTCTTACAAATGGTATCATATGATGCTACAGCTACAGGGTACGTTCCACAGCATCTCCCTTCTATGCCGACACATAATGACAGCCGCTCTAACCAATTTTGACCAGAAACTTTCTCGTGCATGTTCAATGGCCACTCACAGAACTCTGTCCTAGGGTCAGGATCGTCCTCTGCCAGATGTTGCAATATCTGCAGCTTGTATGGGTTCCCTTTATTAGCCAGAAAATTGCTCACGACACTGCTTTGACTGATTCCCATTTGTGCAGAGATACATCGAGTCCCTGGCCATCGCTGCTAGCACCTGTGTTGACGTACCTTCAGGGCCGGCCTTTAGCCGATTGGACCAATTGTTCCAAATAGGGCCTCGCGTTTAAGGGGCCCCGCACCAGAGTGCAAAAAAGAATGTACTCAGACTTATTCAAATTAGAATCAGGTATCGTTTTGATTTCATAACATTATCCTTAGGAATTTTCGAATTTATGTATTTAAATTAGCTGGAAACCAATTTTGCCAAAATTTCCTCGTACGTCTGGCTGAAACCATTTCAGAAGTCAATAGTCGTGGCCAAATTTATATACTGTAATAAAAAAAATAATAATAAAATCGTAAGTGAAGGTTAAGAAGTATTGAGTTACTTATAAGGCATGCCGCTTTTACATGGAGGAAAACAGGCGTAGCTCTGACATTCACTCCCCAGCCCTAAATCAAGCGAATTTTATTGTTTTGTAGAGAGGACTGGGTATTTGCGTTTCCTTTTTGTTGAACAGGGGCAAGCAGCAAGTTTACTAGACCGTGACAGTTTTTCACTGTGCCAAGATATTGCTAGTTTTTTAAGAAATCTCGTGAAGTGTAGAGACACACTAATGTAGCTTTGTCTTTAATTAAGAATGCAATTATTCTCAGTCAACATAATTCTTTATTATGTTTTCTTTTAGATCATTTATAGAGAAATCATCAATACTGCGTTTTCTTAACATCTTTTAGAAATAAACATTATTGAAATTATTTTTTAAAATTATTAAAATTTTTAACAATAAATAATATTAATTTATTAATCAAAATTTCATATTGGTTGTTTATTTATTATGTATTATTTCTTAAAACTTAAATATATAGGGGTTATTCAAAATTTTTTTCATTTGGACCCCGCATCTCCTAAGACCTACCTTCATCTTTTGACGTCTTTGGCCTTCCATATCTGCTTGCATAGGCGATGGAACCTGTCCTTTATAATTTCATGAAAAGTTTTGCTACGGTGTCGTGTGCTATCTGCGTTCTGTGTGTTGCATTGAAAGTCAGCGCTACATGACGGGTGGTACCACTCCCAGCCAACAGAATAATGTGAATCTATTCTTCCTTCGCAAGCTGCATCTATTTTCAACTGGTTCACCTACCTCAAAACGAAAACGAAATTAGTCACCGTCTTCACCATTTCTATGGAGACTTATGACTTAGCCTGTATTTGCATTTTAGCGTTCAGTTTACTTCTCGAGACGACCATCGATGGAAGTCGTGACTATTGGTATCTGCTAACACGATGACTTAAAAAAGCAGCAAGCTAAACAAGTGAATTTGCGTTTGCAATTTTACACCAAAATTGTAGATTTATATAAATTTTTAGACGAAACAGTTAAGTTTAGTATATTAGTACTTTGCAATCAGTTCTGAAATAATAATAATATGAATACAGGCACATTTATAGTTTAGTATTTATTTTTTTCTTAAAAAATATAGGAGAGGACAAAAGTTTTTTCACAAAATGAACTAACAAGAAAAATATCTGTTTTATACACGTGTGTTCAAAATGCCATTATTCCCTTTAAAAGATATTCATTTCTTCAAACTTTTTAAAGTCATCCAACCATAAACGTTGAATACGCGGCAGATATATGATGGTTGATGATTTGTTTACTACTTAATGATTTGTTTTTCACATCTTGATAAAAACACTTAGAACTATTTTGCTTTGAATTATACTGTCTTATAACCACTGAGGAATACAAAGGAAACTTGAGCAGAACACGATAAATCTGAGGAAAAAATGCTTCCCATGTGGCTGGGGATTAAAAAATTAAAACAAGGAAATGAAAATTAGCATTTGCATTACAATAGGGAAGACGTCAAATTATATATGAATGGTAAACGAAGTCTATGTACAAAAAGTCTTCAAATAGGAATTATTGTAAAATAACTTCTTGCTTTCAAAAATCGTGAAATTTCGTTGCATTGCCGTATTACACATAAACCTTTGATAATAGATGTAACGCATGTTATTTAGAATTTAGCAATGACTGAGATAATTCAGTATTCGGAATTCTGAAAAATATCTTATTAGATCTATTATTGTCACTAATATTTTTGCTGTAACTTGTAAATAATCGTATTAATATAAAAGAATTGTGTTGTATTTGAAAAGCAAACGTAACAACGATAAAGGATTAGGGAAAGAAATCACTTCCGTTTTCAAAATCCGTCACGCATTACTTGGATATTGAATCGCTTCACTAAGGATGTCCAACAATGAAATATATGTAAATTCTTAAAATTTTTAAAGTGGAAGTTCTTTTTAGTTATTTTAAATCACACTTATATACGACTTTATTCATCATAATTAATGACATGGTTTAATTTTCAATGATAAGAAGTTTGTCCTCCCGCAAGAACATGTTTACCAATTTAGGCTGTTCAATGAACTAGCTCATTTATCAACGATACTTGATAATGGATTTAATCATCACTAATTTCTTTGACTACACTTGTTCAAAAGGACTATTGCTGCTAAGACAGAATTTTATATTCTATTAAGAAATCAGAAGCAAATTTTTTGTATTCTAATAATATTTACTAACAATTCATCAGATTGTACGAAAAATACTTATTTCTCCCGACATTTGTTGATTTGGTATGAAAAGAATTATTTCATTATAGTGCGTGAAAAAGAAATTTTTCCCTCTGTGAATATTTTCTATTCTGTAAATTATAACGTTATCTTTCATTTCAGACAAATTTACCGACTATGCATTCATACTTCGCCGCAAATAAGCTTTAAGGTTTTATTTATTAAATGTATTTTTTTAAAAAATGACTTAAGAAAGTTGATTCTAAAAGTTACTGCCTTAACATTTTGAAAACATTTTACTGGAAATTCTTATTCATTAAAAATAGCGCTTAAATATCCATCACAACCAATTTTTTTGAGAAAAAGCTAGAACAAAATTAATAAAAACAACTTAAATAAGAAATACAGCTTCCAATTATGTCCCAAAGATCTTTATTTCCAGCCAACAACTAGTTTGATACCTGAGTGGTAGATCAGAAGGACAGTTTGGGCACAGGATTTGCTGCTCTGAGGCCTTGAGCAATAGCAGCTGGTGGTGGGAGTTCCACGATGTAGACAGCATCTCCAACAGCGTGGTTCGAGGTTCCAGGTTCGTTGCTACGAATCACGGCTTTGTAACCGTCCTTGTCGGCTGTGTACTCGACATTCCTGTAGACTCCGAGAGGATCCTGGTATCCGTAGGCACCCTTCACAACTCCTGTGCCGTCAGCAACTTCATTTCGGTGTTGGTTCATGCCGAGTCCGTCAGCGAAGGCATATCCAAACTGGTATGGTTTTGGTTGGATGTCCTGGATGGGCAGAAGTGGAACCATTTGTACTGCTGGTCCTGCAAGGGCTACAGCACAGATGGTGAGGACGAGGAGTGCTACTGAGATGGAAGACATCGCTGGGTGAGGGTGCCTGGAACGTTCTACGACTGGGACGGTTGTGTGCATCATCTGAAAAGCGAAGAAGGTTTATATACTGATCGTCAGGATTGTTTAATATTTTTGGTATTTGGGTGAGACTGCTTATGAATAAGTTTCTTTCTGAAAAGATGACGACTAATAAAAGAACATTATAATATGTCTGAAGTTTTGGGCGTGGTTGTATTTCATACAGAATGAAGGTGTCATTTCAACCTTCAATTGAATAGAATAAGTCGCGTGGAAAAATTATTGCCAACTCTGCTTGTCCTAGGTTGAGTTTCAAAGAAATTATGAAATCGCGTGAAGACATTACGAATAAAAAAAGAAATGTATCGAAAAAAAAACCCCCATTGCTCGTAAAGCGTTTGAAATCTGTGCGAAAGTAAATCTCTCGTAATATTTGTAAATGCTCTGTGCGTCTCAAATTTATCAAGAAATCAAATTCAAATCCACCATTTGATCTGCTAGATTGGCCAATTAAATCATTTGTATTTAAAAATAAAGATATTAATAATTTTAAGCTTAATTTCAAATTGTCGGAAATGTTTGTTATGGTATTGGGAATATTTTTGTAGTCTGAAGCGAAACGATTAATTCCAATTCACTTGACAGAGGATTTACTAACTTTAAGTTGCTTCGCATTATAAAAGGTATAATTTTAGTCTTAGTAGTCATAACTATATAGACTTAGTAACTAAAAAAAGAACTAATATCGAGACTCGAATGCTTATACAGTTGCTAACATTTCATGTGAACAATTTTTCCAATTTAGAATTTGAATAGGATTATTTAGAGGTGCTCTAATTTAAAAAAAACTGATACGGTTTTGGAAACTTACCAAACAATTATTTTCACTTTGAATACTTAGAATTAGGATCTAGATAGGATAAATACTTTAGAACATATATATATTATATTTATTTCGTAGATGTTATCTTTTGTATGCTATTTCATGCCTCTTTAAGTTTCATCGTATAAGAGCTTTGCAAGCGTTTGTCATCTTTATTCAGAGAAACATCTATACAAACATTCTCTAGATGCTATGCAAACTATATTTTTCACTTTACAAACACCAATCCCACGCACTAAAATTAAATGGGGCTCTAGAAACAGATATATTTTGAGAAGATCCTAATCGTTTTAAATAATCTGGCCGGAAACAGTTACCTTTAAATAAATTTGAAAGCTTCGGATTAAAGCAAATTTATGGCATAATGTTCTAATTTAGAATGCAAACAATTTTTAAATCATGGGACCTACTTTTAAGAAATTTCTGTGGATATTATTGCTCGTTATTTGGGTCCATTCTGAACCTATACTTTTCCAAAATGATAGTGCTCTTATTTACGCTCTAAATAAAAAAATATTATAACTTTAAGACAGGCATTTACATTTAAAAAAGTAAATTTGAAATTCACGAACTTACTGCACATATTTGTAATGAGACAGTTGAAATATATTTAAAAAAATTGCTAAATTTAATGATTAGTTTCAATTTAATAGTTTGCTATAAAATTCTAACGTATTTTCTTTACATTTCTTTGAAATGACGAAGAATATAATGGAATGAGTTCAAGTGACATTGAAGTCATATGACAAAAATACAACAGCAGATCTCATCTAACAAACACTTGGTTTTAATAAAAACCCATTTTCAAGCAACACGAGAGCTATTTTTGACCGCGGACTGACCTCGTGATTTTGAGCCGCAGTCAGATGATGAGGACGACACCTCTCCATACTTCATCACCACACCACCTAGCAGACGTTTGACCCCTACGTATGATTTAATATGCAACAGGCCCAATACACGGCAGATCTTCGATGGAATCGGGTTTCGAACCTGAAACCCTCCGTCTCCAAGGTCTACACCTTACCATTAGTCTACCGCAGCCTCAGCAAATGTTTGGATGATATCTTATGGTGTGCTGCTATGTTATGACAATTTTTCTATTGCAAAATGTGCAGTTATTCCAAAATTAAATTGCCGCGGTGTATTCGAAGTGTACCATGCAAGCATGAATTGAATCCTTTTAGCATATGTAGCGTGTTCCAAAAATATATACATAAGTTGAATAACTATTACATAATTAATTAATAACATATATCTTAGTTTTATGCGTAGATTAATCTAACTGAAATTTAAAATTTTATCACTAACTGAAAGTGCTCGAATTTTTGACACTTATTGTCCAGGTGCAGCTGATAAATGCGGTCGATGGATTTGCAGACGGTACTAAGCATGCTAGTTTAACATTTGGGCTAATCTTCTTTCAACGGATGCTCTCAACTCATTTATTGTAGCTGGTCTTGAGCAATAAACCTTATGTTTCATTAATTCATAGGAAAAGAAATACATCGGGGTGAAATCGAGTGATTGTGTTAGGAGTTTAATTTTCTCTCTCCATTATTACCATCTGTTGCTAGAATTGCATCAAGATAGGCTCTCCTTTCACAACAATAAGGAGAAGCTCCTGCATCCTGATGGAAACAAAAGATTTTTTATATGAGCAGAATTTTTTTTAGATTTAACATCTAAACAAGAACTCCAATAAGATAATTTTTTTAAAAAATTAAAAAATTATGTTTGGATGTTTAAAAAATTTTGTAATCGGTTCTTTGTTTTTCTGGGATCTTTCGGGTTACAAGAGGCTTCCTTCGACGAAAGTCAAGCTTCTTACAGAAAAAGTTCCCATTTTTCGAATCCATCCACCCTTGATGAAGTCTACTTGAATGGATTCTTTTATTCTTGTTCTACAATTGTTAAATTTGAAAAAAAAATTTGCTCATATAAAAAATGTTTTGTCTGCTTTTGTTTCTTCGTATGCATCATGTTCGGTACTGAAACATTGTATTATATTTCTTTGACTTTTTAATTTCATATTCTGTTTGATTTTCTATTTATATACTGACGAAAACAACATTCTTCATTCTCGAACAACTCTTGAATGATTATCATTCTTCTTGTAAGTCCAAGTAAACATCATTAGTCACGGTATTTTCAAAGAGGAAGTGACTAAATTGTTGAGTTGTGTATCTAAAATAGGTTGCTTTTGTTTCATCAAAAAATTTCCATTTTTTCTAATATGCCAAACTAAATATTTTGAGTACCTGACTTTCAAAATTTGCCTGTCAACTTGACCTTTGTGAAATGCTAGAGTTTTTTAAAATTTTAAATTATTCATTATTTATTCGACATTAAATTTTGAATAATTAATCATTAATGATTAGTAATGAATCATTCAAAAAATTAAATTTAATTAAAATTTTGATCAGATTTTCATCATTGAATCCTGTTACTATATGCCAACATGATGTTGTTTTAGTAAATGGTCGATGATGTCCAATGCGTGGGCAACAAATAAAAAAGAGTATTGCTTTCGAGCCAGCGGTGCATCGGAGTTGCAGCCAAGCGAATGCTTGGGGGAAATGGATACCCGCTTTGATTTATTATTCATGAAATGTGGTGTTTTTAAATGCAGTATGTTAAAAATGAGTTGTAATGGCTATTAGAGTCAGTATAAAACAGAGTAAAAAAGATAACATGAAAGTTCTTACTTTTGGGAAAAGTCTCCAAATGTGCTCAGTTATAATCAAATCAAATTCTTAACCAAAGTTATATTCAAATATCAACTATATATTCAACCAATATCAGTTATATTCAAACCTACTTCTCAAACAGGAAATACAAAATCAGAAGAAGTATCATTCTTCACCAATGCAGATGCTATTGATTGATAATGATTTACAAAGTCAAATTTCAATTCAATGGCAACTATTCAGTCATGGATTAAATTTTACTGTACACTTCGAAAATTATTAAATTAATGTCCACAATGCAGTAATCAATTCCATACTTTAATTCAATGACAACTAAAATTCATGGAATTAGCGTCTGCGAATAAATTTCGGAACTGGCTTGTGCTAATTTCAATTTTATATCATTTTGCTTTTTTCGTATGAAATATTTTCTCTCTTAACAGTTTTTCAAACGAAAATGTTATATAGTGTGGAAAAACATACATTTAAAACAAAATTTATTCCACTGTTGGTTTGCTTTTCCATTATGAACACTTTTATTTTTAAACACTAAATAAGTTATAAACTTAATGGTTTCCTGTTTGCAAAGACAGAATTTTGTAATAGATTTTTTTACTTCCTTACTGATGTGCTAGCGGTTTGAAATTTTGTGCGCTTGTACATTCTCGATGACAATACACTATTTAAATATTTTCAGAGCTTAATTATAAGTTAATCATTAATTAAATTAAATTTTGAGTCCATATCAGTGGCGCCACCAGGCGAGTTTGAGAAACTATAGATCTGAAGATAAAAAAGTAGAAAATGATTGAAATAAAAAAAATTCTGTAATTTAGTACAGTAATAAGATTGGGTTTTTCAAAATTCTATTGATTAAACTTATTGCGTGTGTTTTTCTAACTATTGATTTTTGCTTTCAGTTTTACTTTGTTGTACTTACAGAGCTTAATTGCGATGCAAAAATACGGTTGTAGAGCGAGGAAGAAAATTTTTTATTCTCTACATGATTTAATATTTGATCTATTTAATTAATGATTTCTTGTGTTTTTTTTATCTGCTCCAGCTGTGTTTTCCCTGTCACACCTTAGAACTTACAAAAGTACACTAAAATGAAGTTTAGCTGAAAAATGAAATAACTGAATCGGAGTTTTATCTAGGCAAACAAATAAATCGTAAAAGACAGCTAGTTGATTACAAAGTAAACAATGATGTCCAATAATTTAATTCATCAATTTAATAATTTTTTCCTGTTAGACTAAAAGTTTCGTTTTTTCCTGTTAGACGAAAAGTTAAAAAATTTTTTCCTGTTAGACTAAAACTAAGTTTTCGTTTTGTCTAAATCTTCTTTGCGGTTTGTACCTATCACTTTACTATGAACTGTGTTCGGCAGCATCCAAAATTTGTCTCATCCTACAAACTTCAATTTGTTTAAAAAGAATGAAACGAAGAAACAAAATCTTTATTTTTTATATCATTTTAGATTGGAAAAAATTTTGTTTAATGATTTGTTGTTTATTTTTCCTCTCTAGAAGCAGTTTTCCAGTACACAAACTGTGTCACATCCTACAGACTTGAATTTGTTTAAAAAGAATGAAACAAAAAAAAACAAAATCTTTATTTTTTACATTATTTAATATTGGAAAAAAATTTGATTAATGATTTGTTGTTTATTTTTCCTCTCTAGAAGCAGTTTGCCAGCACCTAAAATCTGTCACGTCCTACAGATTTGAATTTGTTTAAAAAGAATGAAACGAAGAAACAAAATCTTTATTTTTTAAGTATATTATTTCTAGTAATGATTTTTCTAGTGTCAAGTATTTCATGAATTGTTGCTGTAGATGTTAAGAAGTCCTTTTGATAAAAAAGCAAGTTGTACTGAGCAGATTTGAAGAATTACAATTTAAAAAATTATATAGGTTTTGCAATTGGCAGTCAGCATGAACTCCTATCTCAAGTAAAGTACTATAATGACAAAAACATTCAGAAACCAAAAGCAGTTTTTAATCTAAATAGTAAGTTTTCTGATTATTTGAAGTCGTTGTTTCTAGAATTATTAAGAACATCAGGAAATAAAAGAACATGGAAGATCTTCCGAATATTTTTTTTGGCGTAAACTATATCAACTTGTGTATGTCAGAATATTTGAACACATTGAACTTTTTTTGTTTAGGAACAGAATTAAAAAATTAAGGGAATATGAAAGAATTACTCACAGAAATCGAATACATTTGTATGTTGCAACCTTTCATTCAAGTTCGGATGTAGCTTTCTTCAAACTTGATATCGCTGTATAAATATAGTATTTAAGGTATATACTATTATGTTATCTCTTTAAAATTATCCATTTAAATATAATTTTTTAAGATAAAAGTATTTTAAATTATGCAATATCTCCGTATCATCATTTTTGAATATAAACAATACACTAAACCTTTAACCTAGCCGTTTATGTGACGCTCATAAATTCTCTTCAGATGAATTAGTAAAATTTTTAAATTTCAAATATTATTCAAGAAATAATTTTCAAATGTGTAGGTGAGAATTTTCAAATACATAATAATTCAAAATCTAAATGAAGTACTTTATAATATTAATATATTCTTCATATTTATTCTTTAATTAGAAGTAAAAACAAATTTCCAAGCTAGTTTTCAAGCGACGAATGAGCTGAATCCTATTTCTATTTATCTCCTGGAATGCTCTGGATAGCCACACCCAAAGTTTCCAGGTACATATTTATTTTATTTTTCTGTCTGCTTTTACTACTAAATAACAAAATCTTATTTTGGCATCTCATTTTGACATACCAAAATATGAACCAGCTGCGATCAGTATATAAAACCCTGTACTTCCCTGATGATCACAAAACGTCCACGTAGAACGTTCCAGGCACCCCTCACCTCGATGTCTTCTATCTCAGTAGTCCTCGTCCTCACATCTGTGCTGCTCCCTGGACCAGAGTACAAATGGTTCCACTTCTGCCCATCCAGGACCAACCAAAACCATACCAGTTTGGATATGCCTTCGCTGACGGACTCCGGAGCGACAACACCGAATGAGTTGCTGACGTTGGACTGTGAAGGGTGCCTACGATACAGGATCCTCCGGAGTCTACAGGAATGTCGAGTACACAGCCGACAAGGACGGGTATAAGGCCGTGATCCGCAGCAACGAACCTGGAACCTGAACCAGCTCTGCTAGATGCCTTTATGTTGTTGAACTCCCACCTCTATGGCTGTGCCAAGGACTCGAGAGCAGATTCTGTTCCTAAGCTGACATTCTAACATCTACACATGTAATACCACCTACCTATTAATAAACTTGTTTGAGATTAATTGTTCTTTTTCTTTTTTGAAGTGTTTGTTTTAGATATCTGAGAAATATTCGTTAAATTAAACTTTGAGTCTTCTTGCTACATTTTGGAATTGTATTCAAAGGTAAAAAATTAGTCTCCTATAGTGGAGAAAAAACAGCAGCAGCTTTGAAAGGTTAAAACTGTTCTTAAACGTTAAATTAACCACAAACTCAAAGTTCTCGAAATATCACTTGGTAAATCGCCAGGTGACTCAAGTTAAGCACTCCAGGCAAATTCTGGTAGGTGTTTACCATCTTCCACTAGATTGTCGATTGAGAGCCTTTACATGGCTGTTTTTCTGCTGTTTTAACTGAAAAGAAAACCAAAACTCTGCAAGTTTTATCTCTATATCATCCTGAAGTTCTGAGTAACTGTTTATTGAGGATAGTCGATCTTTCGTAAATAAATTGTACATCGAATCTGCTAGTCCATATCTCGATTTAGTTGGTTGCTCTGATAATTGCAGTTTAAAACTTTTGGTCATAAGAGATCAAAAAGGGAAGACTTCCCTTGTTAGTGAAAAGATCCTATTTTAAGCAGATACTATAATGAGAAAATAAAAATACTACGCCATCCACATTTCTCCAACAAAGTTTTTTTTAAAGTTTAAGACGTTACTTACCTGTAAATGCTTTATTGCACAGTAAACAGCTTATCTATAGATTTTAATACATATTTTAAAAGTATCATATCAGTAAATTAGCATTCAGATGCAAAAAAACTTTATAAAAGTTGTCTAACACTGAAATTATGTGAAATTGACGACGAGAGATGCCGTCTACGTTGTTGAATTCTCATCTGCCTGCTGTTGCCCAGGACTGAGATCAGGAGCACCATTGCCCAGCCTTACAGTTTGATTAACATGTCAAACCATGACAACATTTGGTTATGAATAAATATCATTGGGACTGATATGTTTTGTTTCATTATATTTCTGACTTTGCATACTATTTTGCAAATTTATATTTAAGTAAAATGAACTAAGGATCAGATTTTGCAATTTTCCGGAGCTAAAATTCTAAAATATTATGTAGTGTGGAAGCAATATTTAAACATATATTTTCTAATTTTCAACTTTTATATACTTTAAAGTTCCATGAATTTAAGTCTATTATGCCAAGTTTTTGACATCGTGTGTTAAAGATAGAGATACTCTATCCAATCAATTTTGCTGATTATTATATGAACTGAATAAGCAATTTCTTAACATAACAATTTCTCAGTATTATCCTAGCATTAGTCATTTCTGTTCCAAAGAATCTGGAACGAATGGAAAATTTAATGATACTGGCAAAGTAAAACCTGCTTTTTGAAGTTTTGCTTCAAAATTAATGAATTAACTACTAAAATTAATGAATTACTTGTGCGGCATGAATCATTTACAAATTTATGAAATTTCGAAATGATTGTTTTATCAATAAACTGATAATTATATATATAACTATTGAACTTACGTCTTCAGGATAATAATATCATTAAGATTTTATTCATATTATTCAGAAAGATAATATCTGCGCGGTATTAGTGATAAATTTAAAAAACTTCATTCTATTTTCTTTAATTTATTTCTTTTTCATGACAGGTTCATGCTTTCATAATTTCAGGACACAATTATTGATTGATTGATAAAAAAACATCTAATGCAGTTACAAATAAAGTAAATGATTACTCGATTTCAAATACGATATCTCCACTATGAAAATGTAAATGCAATACGATCCTTATTATGAAAATCTTAGTTATACAGATTATTTGTTATTAACATGAAGTAGTGTAATATGATACACGAAGAAGAATAACAGTGAAAAAACATGAGCACCTACAGTGTGTTTAATTAATCGGATATAGTTGGGAAATGGAATCTGCTCCTCAAAAAAAATATTAAAATTTAAATCATTTTGGCTTTCAATTTCATGTCTAGTAGAGGTTAAGTTAGACGGGATTATTTATAGAAATTTCTAAAAATGAAGAATATTTTGAGAATTTAGCATTAATGCAATGCATTGATGTGCTATATTGCATTCTTACTTTTCATTAAACTTTAAAATCGCTTTTATTTAGCAGATAGATTTCAAAATACCAAAAGTGATCATGAGTAAAGTTTATGTACACTTCGACAGTAACTATGTAAAAAACAAAAATTTATTAATCTCACAAAGATTCTTTTACTAATTTGATTTTTCTAAACTATAAGTAATATTTTAATGAAATTCTAATTAATGATTTTTGCCAGAGAAATCTTACAAGAGATTCAGCTGCATGATTTCGTCAAAATATGATTTTGAATTGATTTTAAAAATTAAATGCTGGTAGTAAATTTTGCTTTTTAAATGAAATGCTATATTTATTCAATTATTAACTTATCATAGAGAAATTGAGAAAAACAAATGAAAATATTTTAATATTCATGAAAATTCTAACATACATGCGGATAACACTTTTGATTTCCAATATTTTCAGTGGCACTTTTGTTGAATTCAGTGATAACAGCAGTATAAACCAGTCAGAATCTTAATTTTTTTTCATTTATGCATTTTGTTCTCATTTCTACCCACACATTAACTTCAAAACTACAAATAGAGCGTTTTAAAAATCTTAATAGTAAATTATTCTAGATAATGATTTTCTCGTATCATGAATTGTTATCATTTCTGTTGAAGAAGCCTTTTGATAAAAAAAAGTTAGTGTACTGAGCAGATTTGATTAAAATAACAAATTTAAAAATTTATAGGCTTTTGCTAACGGCAGTCACACGAACTCCTATCTTCAAGTAAAGTAATATACGACAAAACTATCTAGAAACCAAAGTAGTTTTAATTTTAAATAGTAAGTTTCTAGATATTTGAATGTTGTTTCTAAATTTATTAAGCCAAGGAAATAGGAATCAGAAGATCTTGAATACTTTTTGGGCTGTAAACTATATCAACTCTTTGGTGCAATCATTTTGAAACACTATTCTTTCTTTGTTCAGAGACAGAATTTTAAAAAATTTAAGGGAATATGAGAAACTCTACCAGAAACCGAGAAGAAAAGGTAAATCTCATTTATTTCGGGATGAAATGTTTTGAACTTTGATATCGCTCGCCATAAAATCGTAGTTATTTAGAAAAATTTATGTTACTCTTTAAAATTACTCATTTAAAATAAATTTTAAGATAAAAAATATTTTAAATTTGCAATAGTCTCAGTCTATTGCTTTGACAAAATAAACAATAATAACCTAACTCAGTTCGTTATATGACGCTGCTCTATCTTCTTCAATGATATTGAAAAATGATTTTAAATTCTGTAAATATTATTCAAGAAATAATTTTCAAATGTATGGAGAATTATATGTAGTG
>BGPR01000040.1:581615-680701 GCA_013235015.1 Araneus ventricosus
GAATTAAAGAAATGGTAGTTGAACAATGGCAAAGCATCGTTTTATTTTTCAGCTTTTGAAAAAAAAATATCGGTGAAGAGATATAAGAGAAAAAGTGGAAGAGACATCGGAAGATGCTCCTTAACTTCACATCCGCTACACTGTTTAAATAACCAAAAGGTTATAGTCGCAGGGGCAGGAAGTGGTATTCTGTTCTGTCTGCCGCTGTGGCTATTCCTATGTATTTGAATGTGATAACTTAAAAACAAACGCCATCAAATGAAGATTGGTATGTATCCTTTACTGCCTAATTGTGTATCTGTGGCAAATTTTGATTGCAATCGGTGAAAGATAAGAGGTCCAAACAATGCTCAATATAATAATGCTGTCACTATACACTAAACATAAAACGCATCAAATTTTGGAAGTGTATGAGAAACTCGTGAGGAGAACATTTCCGATATTTCTTTTCAAAAGCTGAAAAATAAAACGATGTTTTGCCATTGTTCAACTATTTGACGGATTTGACCGAAAATTTGACGCATAATTTTGTGATAAAACCATGCACAAAATTTATCTATTTAAGGTGACTGTCTACGTTCGGAACAAATTTTTTGAAAAATTGTATATTTTATTAACTTTTTGTTTCTTGTATGCATTATCAATTATAAACACAAAAAACCCAAAAAAGTTTCTAATAAATATAATATTTTTTGAGAAATATGGGAATTTGTAGTAAGTTTTAATGAAATTCAACCAACGCGGTCAACACTCTACACCAAATTGCAATGCAGTAATTCTAATTTTCTTTGCACACAAGTTATAGAGTACAATAATCTATGAAATGAACCAAAAGCTAATAAAAAATTGAAATTCAAGTAAATTAGGGGTAAAAATATGTGTAAATATGCATTTTTCCCATTAATTCACAACTTCATTTTTCTAAAAACATATGTAAATTAAAAAATATTTCATGAACAATAAATGTTTTAGTTTATTTCATTGCTTATACTATTTTAAACATGTGCTGAAAATTTTAAGCGAAAATCTCTATTAGATTTTGAGATATGTTAATGGTGGGGAAATGTTATCAAAAACGAAGTTCTGAGAAAACTGCACTTAAAGATATCCTTCTGGTTGGTTTTGCTTCAGACAAAGCATTTTAAAATCGTTAAAACTTTTTTTCTAATTCACTTAGAAATAAAATGTAAACGGATTTGCAAAGACGACAAGAAAAAGTCGAAAAATAATTTTCTCCAAAGTGGTCGAAAATCAGTGTTCTCAACGTAGGCGGATTTAATTGCTTTAGTTTTTGAGTTATCGCGCTCACATCTGGACGCGATAACTGAGGACAGATGGGCTTCCCGAAGACGCATTTCTCTCAAAATTTGACAGAAATCAAAAATTTTAGTATAAAGACCAAATATCGAACTTCATTTGTTTAGATGGTACCGTTTATGGGTTTTTGGGATTGAAAGTGGTCTAAAACGTAGAGATTCATCAAAATGTCTTGCTGAATTTTTGAACGATTACAGCACTTTCTTCTTGGATATTTCATATACGAGAATGTAAAACGATGCTGCAGAATTTTGAGGGAAAGGGTTGAATTCGAAATGGCTGAATGTGCAAATTATCGTCGCTTAACAAGAAACACCACCTATCTCAATTTTTTGAAATTTCAAAGAGGAAGAAAATATTTAATATTTCAGAAACAATAACAAATATCTCTGAATTTTTTGCACATCTGGTTGGAGCATGCAGTCTCTTGCCTATATCAGACGTTAAAAAATCAGATATAATCGTTATTGCTTGAGAAAAATTGAGTAATTTCTTCCTCTCTGAAATTTCAAATAATTGAGATAAGTGGTGTTACTTGTTAATCGACGTTATTTATCATTGAATACTTCATTTGGATTAATAAAATATCTGCCTTAGAATTATTTCAGGATATTTTTTGTTATCCTAGATTTAGCCCCTTTTTTATATCGTTAAAATTGAAAACTTTTCCTCAGATGTGAACTTGATTGCATGTGAGATTAAATTTGCAGACAAATTTCCAATCAAATTTTGTTTTGAATTATAAATTCAGTGAAGGAGATACTAAGACTATACTCTAAAATATATTTTCTTGTTTCATTCAATCAGTACACATAGGAAAATTTTGTCTTCTGATGCAAATTGCAATGAAATTTAAAAAAAATATTTCCCTTACAAATGTTTCGCAGTCATCACAATTTAAACCTATTTGTTGGATATAAATAACTTAAACCAAATTTATATGGCCAATATTATCTTTAAATCACTAAATGGGTCATTCATAAATCATCATTTCATTTGAATTACTGTTAGAAATCTAAATTATGCTAATTTTCACACCAGTGAATTACACTCGCTATTCTAGTACTTGTAATATTTTGAGCTAATGATATTCCATGTTTGTTTTCTTTCGATAAAATTAGAAAAATTGTTCATAAAATTAATAAAAATTTAATATTAATAATTAAAATTCGTATCATAAATTGTACAATTTGATGATTTTACCAAAAAATAAATTCCTAACATACGCAGTCAGGTTTAAATATTCTTTAGGCTACATATCCCCTAGTTATATAATTTAATCAAGAAGCTGCTGGAAAATATTTATTCTTATAACTAGTTTTGGTTACTTATGTCATGAAAAATTTAAGAATATTTTTGAAAGTTATTTTTTAAAAAAGTTTTTATTAGGAAGCAGATATTTTAAAAACTGTATTTATTGTTTAGCGTCTTCAAAAGGAAGCCAAAGAAACTTTAATCGGACTCATTTGATCTTCATCTGATATTACCAATAATTCTCTTCATATGCCAGAGAATGCTTTAAGAAATTTAGACTAATCGGAATCATCTGAACTTATTTAATATTTTTAATAATTCTCATGATTGCATAAAAAATTTTTTAAGAACTTTCAATTTATCGATCTGATCTGATCTTCACCTGGTATTTCTAATAACTAGCTGATACAGCGCAGATCATCTGCGCTCGGTCGTACGAATACCATGATTTTCCTGGCGCTTATAGAGCCAAACTGGCGATTTTGCGCTCCAAGAAAAATCACCAAGACAAAAAAAGGCTCCAAGTGGTGTGCGCATAAAAGATAATTAGCTAATCTACAATATTTACAAGAGTAATTTCCATGACGTTCACCTCAATTTGTGAATTGACATGATTTTATCTTCGCGGAGTGAAACTATTTTGACATTGATCTAAACTTTCTCTGGCTCGCCTAAACCCATCTGCTTCATTTCTGACTGATCTCTTTTGAAAAATTTCATCCAAAGTTTCATTACATTGTAAGAGATATTGTGAATTCTTTATCTTAAACTCATTTTTTTCGAGCAAAAGTCATTTTACACCAGAACGAATGCAGTAACAGTCTATGACTATGAAGTTATACCTAACATGGAGAAGGCTATCGGTTTTGTTTTGTAAACAAATCGATAGTTGCCATCGGCAAAAGAGCAATTAACTTCTTTTTTGTGCCTCATACCTTAGCGTTTTATTATTTCTAATAATTCTACCACGGACGAGTTTTCTGGTTTGTTTACCTACATCAAAAACCTTGACTTGTATGTTCGACTTCCGCTTTGAAGATCCATTGACTTAGCATTACACTGGAAATACGTAGTAGAGACAGAAAACAAACCAGAAAACTTGACCATATGCTAAGAAATTATTTTAAGACCTTTACATCGCACTCACCTGATCTTCTTCTAATATTTCTATTGATTCTCCTGATATTCCTAAGAATGTTTAATTACATGTAAAATCATCGGGCTCATCTGAATTTTATTTTATAATCTATATATTATGTGAAGAAAAAACTTTGTATCCCTTTCTAAGAACATTGAGCTCACGAAGGAGCGTAAGATTTGGCATAGTTAAAGTTCATTTGAAGAAGGAGTGCAGAAAGACAAAATTTATGTATAATATATGTTACAAATACATTCAATTAAATTAAATAAAACATTCATTGTTTACGTTCATACACCGTAAAAAATTATCGGAGTGAATTTGGAGTGAATGATTTGTAATTAATTTAATCCCCCGCAGTGAAATCCACTCCAAGAGGGAGTTTATTTAGATTATTTATAAAAAAAATTCTTCGGAGTGAAATACAAAATGCGGATGATTTAAATCTGTCAATGTCAAACACATATTAGTCTGTGGTCAAACAGTCGCACAGAGTAGAGATTGCCTCTAAGGAATTTATATATAGTATTTATTACTAATACATTAAATTAAATAAAATAAAACATTCATTTTTCACGTTCATACTGAATGTCAAACATATAAAAGTTTGTTGTAAACAGTCGGGCAACATTTATTTTTTTACTCGCTCGGTTTTTTTTGTTTCAATAAAAAATATATAAAAAAATACGAAGCACGTATTCTTTATTTCATTTTTTGTATTAATTTTTTATTTAAATTTTATATCATTTGAAAAAGATAGGCAAATTAACTGTGTATCCTTGGCGAAACCTGGCCAGTATAGCAATAAAAAAACCCAAAGGAAGTGTCAAAAAACGCGTTACTGTTTTTTAAATATGACTTAGCCGATCTATACCTCATTTTTCCTATCTTTCGTATTTTCCAAATAATTCGAAAATTAATGCATAATGACGTATTTGTACATGCTCGCAGCTGACGTAATAGAACAAAATTCAAAAAAATTATATGCAATGATTATAGAGGTATACTCTTTGACAAAAGAACCTCAATAATGTTGAAACTTAAAAATTTAATGAATTACGGTCGAATTTCGACCGCTGGGCGTCCACTAGTTCTAATCATTCCGATACCAAATTGAAAGAAATTTAGACTGAATTTTATTTTATCATTCTAATGATTCCTTTGATGTACCATACCAAATTGAAAGAAATTTAGACTCATCGGACTCCCCTGGTATTTCTAATAATTGTCAAGATATCCCTGAAGAACTTTACATTCATCATATTTATCTGAACTTCATGTGATATTTTTAATAATTTTCATGAAATGCCTAAGAATGTTCTAAGAACTTCAAAATTCATCTGATCTTCCACTGATATTTCTAATAATTTTAATAATATGTTAAGAATTTTAGTAAACACTTTCAGATAGTTAATCAATACAGATTTTTCAGACATGCTTACAGATAATAAGAAATTCTAAAATTTCTCCTCTTTACTTAAATGTATTAATATAACTTTTTGCTTAATTACCTTATTGGAAACTCTGATGTATATCTCCAACAAATGTAACCCTTTATTTCCCGACGGTACATACAAGTACTACCTTAATCAAGCTTATATCTTCGTAATTTGACCATTTTTCCTCACAGTATTCACATGAACACGAGGAATGTAGTTCCGACAGTTGGCAATAGATGTGAGATGAAGACAAAAATTAATTTTTTAAATTATTAATCAGATTAATTAAAATATTTTATTTAATTAAAAAGGTTTTCATCTTCTCTGGGGTTATTCTGCAGTAAAATGTATCTATGATGCCAAAATAAAATTCAAAAGTTGCTGGTAAGTTAATTTGGTAAATAAAGGATTAAGCAATATACGAACTAGCTATTATAAATGAGTAGTCTCAAAACTAATTTCTTATTAATTTGCAGAGGAAAACAGAGAAAAAAAACCGATTTTTGTCCCAAAGATCTTTATTTGCTGTCAAAAGATGTTATACTTGCATAATAGATCAGAAGGTCAGTTTAGGTACAGGAACTGCTGCTCTGAGGCCTTGAGCAATAGCAGCTGGTGGTGGGAGTTCCACGATGTAGACAGCATCTCCAACAGCGTGGTTCGAGGTTCCAGGTTCGTTGCTGCGGATTACGGCCTTGTACCCGTCCTTGCCGGCTGTGTACTCGACATTCCTGTAGACTCCGAGAGGATCCTGGTATCCGTAGGCACCCTTCACAGCTCCTGTACCGTCAGCAACTTCATTTCGGTGTTGGCTCATGCCGAGTCCGTCAGCGAAGGCGTATCCATACTGGTACGGTCTTGGCTGGAGGTCCTGGATGGGCAGAACTGGAACCACTGGAACTGCTGGTCCTGCAAGGGCCACAGCACAGATGGTAAGTGCGAGGAGTGCTACTGAGATGGAAGACATCGTTGGGTGTGGATACCTGGAAGAGGCTACAGCTGGGACGTTTGTGAGTGAGTGTGTTGATTCAGATGAAGTGGGCATTTTTATACCCACAGAAGGGACATTGTAGGCGTTCCCAGATCAGGGTGTGGCTTAGAAGACGTGACTCTTTCTTTATATTAAAACATAATTTATTTTAAAGAAATGCCAAGAAGTTGTCAAGGGAAATCCACATATTTGTCATAAAAAGTATGTCGCAATTCGTTTTGAAAGTGATATCTTGAATTCTTTTGTGTTTAAGATTCGATGCTACCGGCGTTACCATTTTGTTTGCTTGACTGACGTTAAAGGAAGAAAATGAAGCCACTGCGTTTCTTTTGCTGAAAAGGCCTTCCATGAATCCATAAGAATACTCTCTTTAGAAGTGTATTATGTTTTTTAAATGCCTTTGTTATTATTCCACCTGTATTTTTTGCCTTTAGCTGAAACAGAATTCATTTCTGAACGGATTTGTTGTTGCGCAGAATGATTCATTTTCAATATGCCTTTGACAATCTTAGTATTTTGCAAAGAACATGGACTTTTCTTATTTTCAGGTAAACCAATTTTTTTACTCATCATTTATTTTATTTATTTCGCAGGGTCTTTTTTTAAAAAAATAATTGATAAGTTAAACTGTCTCCAGGATAGATAGCATTGTGTAATTAGCTCGATTTATTTTTTTTATTAAACTGGGGATACTGTTTAGCAAGCTTCAAATTCAAATTAACTCCAGTTAAAAGTTTCATTGCTAATCATCTATATAATGCAATTAATTCAAAGATTTACTAACTAATTGAGTAACTTGTTCTTTCCTTTTTCTCCTTTATAATTTATTTTTTAAATTGAAATAACATTTTTCTTTTTTAGATACTATATTTACTCATTTTACTGTTTACGAACATATCTAATAATATATAGCATTTATTTATAATATTTCAATAATCAGTGATTCTCCTAGAAAAGCCTTTCATTTAATATTTCTTAATAATGTAGATGTAATTATCTTAAGTTAACAAGCAAATTTTTGTCAATTTTCTAAATTTTTATTCTTTGGATATTATTGAATTTCAAATCAATCGAAAGTTTTTCCAATTTTTCATTCTATTATTTAATACTTCTTTATAATATAATTGCCTGCATCTGAAGGTAATTAGCCGATTTTTGTTGAATTTATAATTTCTAAATTTTTACATCTTATATAAAAATATGATATAAAAATTTAATAATTTCTTAAGAATTAAAGTATATAAACAAATTCTTGGAAGACTGTGGTTGATGGTTGATAATCATGAATTAATTAATCACAAGAATCTGACACTTTTTGGCTTTCACGTCATGTTCTCGATCTTCTAAGTGAGGTTAATTTATTGTATCTCCTTACTTTGACATAACTGTATTTCCTGCAAGTGTCCAGACCTCATGTTTGATTGATTGATTGATTAAAGGGGTTTATTTCAATCCGATTTTAAAAACAAAAGAAAATTGTTCAGGAATTTAATTAGGAATTAAAATAATTAATAAAAAAAGTCATTGCTGAATTAAAATTTCTTTATTAAAAAGTTTTCATACTTCATGCAAAATATATAATTATTTAATTATTGAAATATTTAAAATTAATGAAAAATTAGAAAATTAATTTAAAATTTCTTATACTGTAAGTGAAAATGTGAAAGGCAGATTAATTAATCAATTTATTATCAAAATACTAATAATTAGTTTAAAATTAAAAAGTTATTTCAAGAATTTACCTACTTAGTGTCAGAAATGTGACAAATGATTTTTTTATATAATTAATTATTTAAAGATGCAAAACTAATAAAATTAAAAAAAAATTAATGCTTTAATACGTTATTTCAAAACTGTATTAAGTATATTAATTAATTATTAAAATACCATAATGTATCATAAAACCATATGTGTCAATAGGCATGGCAGTTATTGCAAAAATAACCGGTTTTTTCACCTCTGGTTTAACCGGGCGGTTAAAACCGCCCAAAATAACTGGATTTTGAAATAACCGGTTTTCAGTTTTTTAAAAGAAACAACGTTTCCAGACAAAATTTATTATTAATAATAATATACAATAAGTAAGTATAAATACAATAATTAAAATCAATAAATAAGTAATTAATATAATAAAGTAATATTTATAAATAAGTAATTAATACAATAAGTAAGTATAGTAGACAAAATTTTAAGGAATGTATTAAGTATTGTAGACAAATAAAAAAAAGAAATTAGAGAGTACAGACTTACATAATCATATTTTGTGTTCTTTGCATCTATATGTATAACAATAAAAAATAACTTTGTCTAAATTTTGATACATCCCCCCGGTCCTATGAATCATATTTATTAAAATATTTTTGGCACACTGAAATTTTAAACAAAATGGTCCACTCTTCTGCGACCAAAACTAATCGACACCTAAAATCGAGCCTATCTTTTGAAAGCTAATTTTGCCGGTTTTTTTACTCTGTTATTGGATTTAAAATAAATAACCGGTTATATAATAACCGAAAAAGCCGGTTAACCGAAACAAAATAAAAATCGGTTTTCGGCTTAAATCGGTATGTTTTTCCCATTTCTATGTGTCAATGATACAAAGACACATCGCTGAATAGTGTAGGGTTACGCATGGTACATAGGATTCATTTGCCGTTAATGATTTACTATGACGAAATGCAAAGAAATTCGCCAGATAACTCATGGAGCAACTAGATAAAACAAACTTAACAATCGATTGTTCGGAATATATTTATATATCCCTAAGGGCTCCCCAAACTACCAAAATATATACTTATATTTATTATTGTTCGAATAAATTAAACAAGCTTCCCGATCGAGATATGGAAGTAGGAGTATCAGAAGTGTATTAATTCCATCTTCAGTCAGATATTTGAGGAAATCTCACGTTCTATTTCTGGTCCACCCCTCCGGAAATCCAGAGCGAATTCCGTTTCCTGCAGCGGCCCCGGAGTAAGAAACCCACTTTTAAGGAATATGCCCCCTACGTTCCTTTTTCCGAAGGACGAGGAACAAAGTTCATTGTTATACCTGCACTTGACAGTGCCGGAAGTTCGACGACCCCAATAAGGAGCTCACCGACCCCTCGATCTCTCAATATGTTACTTTTTTTGAAATAAGCGGTACTTATTTGCATGAAAGGATGTGTTTTATGTTCTTGAAAGAAGCATTCGAAGAGTGTGTTACGATGCCGACGTAACTCGACGCCTTGAAGACATTCGAAAAATACAAAAAGTGTTCGCATATTATAAAATTATGATATATTGTGTAATTTTGAATTTTAAATTGAAAAATTCGCTAGATTGTTCAAAATTTGTGAGATAGCGGTATAATTTGACAGTTTCAATTATAAAAAATCTCTCTAATGTCAGAAATAAGTAATGCATTGTTGTAATTTGACATTTTAATTGTAAAAGTGGCTAGATTGTTCAAAATGTGTGAGACATCGGTGTAACTTGACAGTTTCAATTTTGAAAAATCATTCCAATGTCAGAAATATGTAAGACATTGGTGTAATTTGATATTTTAAATTAAAAAAGTCTTTAGAATGCAAGAAATGTATGAGACATAATTGTAATTTGAGAGTTTCAATTAAAAATTATTCGAATGATAAGTAAAGAAGAAATTTATGAGAAACTAGCTTAATTTCACAATTTAATTAGAAGAAAAACCTGCAAGCTTTAGAAAACTGAGACATTTGTTTGAAACTGAAGGAATTTGACAGTTTAATTGAAAAAGAAATCATTCGCATATTATTTAAAGCAGAAATTTCTAAGCAACTAGTATGCTTTGACCGTTTTTCAAAACGAATTTTTCGAATGTTAATTAAAGGAGAGTTTTGTGAAAAACTGGTATAATTTGATCTTTCGGTTAAAACATTATTCGAATATTAGAAATGTGTGAGACATAGGTATAATTAGAATGCAAAGGAGAAATTTTTGAGAAACTGGTATAATTTGATCGTTCAGTTAAAAAAATATTCGAATATTAGACATGTGTGAGACATAGGTATAATTAGATTGCAAAGGAGATTTTTTTGAGAAACTGGCATAATTTTACTACATAATTACGAAAAAAACCCAATTGACTTGAATGAGAAATTTGGGATAAATTGGTGTAATTTTACAGTTTAGTTAAGAAGAAAATATGCGAGTTTCAGTAAAGGGAGAAAGTTTTGTGAACTGGAAGAATCTCAGTGGCGGAGCGACCACTCGACCACTCCACTTTTTGCGGAAAAAATTAAATTTTCATTTCATTTTAGCTGCCTAAATCTAGGAATCATTTAAAAAAACAATAGCGTTCGAGAAAGCTAGCTAATTTTGCAACTAAATTTTTAAATTTTTTTGCTACCCCCTATCTTCTAGGGTACTTTCAGGTGTCCCCTCCACCACTTTTGCCACCCAATCGCCACCACTGAAGAAACTTACACTGACTTAAAAAAATGATTGGAATGCTGCAAGATATTTGTGAGAAATCCATATAATTGAACGTTTAAGAACAAGAAATCATTCGAATGTTAGTTAAAGGGAATTTTTCTGAGAAGCGGGTGTGATTCAGCTGTACAATTAAAAAAATATTCGAATTTTTAAATCGATTTTCTAAAAAAAATTTGCAATTTATATTGCCCGTTGTGGTATTTAGTTACAGCTAACCAACAGAATATTAATTACAGGAGAAAAACATGAGACATTTGTGTAATCTGACCATTTATTTACAAAAAACGAATTATAAATAATAAATTTGCAAGGCATTTTGCGCAGTTTACTCGTTTCATTCAGATAAACATGTGAGTAAAAATCCCATTAATTTGTACATTAATGGGCCAAGTTCTTAAAATTATGTGGTTAACGATTGTAATTTAACTGTCATGTGTTTGTACTGTGATTTTCAGAATATTTTTAGAAACTTAATTTTTAGTTATATCCGCGATAACTTGCAAGTAAACAAACGTGTTTAATTTTATCATTGGAAGAGTACAATCACGAATGCAATCTTAACCTTAATAGAGTTACCCCCTTCCTGCCTTAGCACTCAGGGACATTGAATGATAGTCGCTGCAATAGCTCGAATACTGAGACCGGAGTCTTAGTAGCCATCACTGGCCACTGCCCGACCCTTCCCAAAGGAAATACATTCTGTCACTGGAGAGGGGTAACTCGACTTCTACCATTATTGTACTCCCAGGAGAAGCTAGACTCCGCTTACTTATCTGGCGGCTTCTCATCCGCGAACTCGTGGTGCCCCCCGGGGGAACAATCACGAATGTAAATAAAAGCAGAATAATGATACATAATTCTAAAAATGTGTATATCAGTTTTCTTGGATATGAATAGCGGCGTGTTGATAAATAAATGCAACTATTAAACATGAAGGTAATATTTTTATTCAACATAAATGACGACACGCATGTGATTTGTTTTATAAATATGGTCCTTTTTTTATCGTTTCAGAATACAGTGAAGAAAGTTGAACACTTATTTCGAAAAAGTACTTTTTTATGGAAATAATTATTCGAAGTTTGATACAGATATGTAATTTTGGTTTGAAGACAACACTACAAATTTCAAGTTAATTTTACTGTTACTACATCTAGATAATTTTACTGTTGAGTTGCTGCATCTGAATTCACATGCACACAGTCAAACAGAAAGCATGCTTAATTCTAAAAATTGACTTTTCAGGTTTTGAGAGCTCTAAAACGTAGAAATTCCTCAAAATCTCGATTTTGAATTTTTCTTTTATTGACAATTCCGATACTTTATCTTTATATTGTCTAAATATATAAAAAGAGAAGTCACTCACTAACTCACCAACGAATGTCCTAAACCATTAGAACTAGAAATTTGGAGGGTGGTTGTATTTTGGGTAGTAGGCACTCACTATGCCTCTTAATTTCCTAAGCGTTGAGTGAAGAAAAGGATTACCTTCTAAAAATGAAGAGAATTTTTGAGAATATAAAGGATTGGAATGCATTCTGCAATGATGTAATGGAATACATTCATAGGGAATGCATGCGAGCATATTTTATTTCCATCAAACTCTAGAACCACTTTCCACACAGCTGATAGATTTACAGATATGTGTGTGGTTTTGGGTAAAGCTTATGTACACTATTACGCTAACTATGTAATAGGATAAATTTTTATTAAATCACAAAGATTATGTTTTTACTATTAATTTGACTTTTTAAAACTGTACAAGAAATTATTTCTAATGAAATTCTTCTAATGACTTTAGCTAGAAAAATCTCAACGACAGATTCAGGTTGCCTGATTTATCACAAAAAATGGTTTTTGAACTGATTTCTTGAAATTAGATGCTAATAGTAAATTTTGCTTTTTTAATTAAAAAGTCTAAATTAATTCAATTGCTAACTGATACTTGACAAATTGAAAAAACAGATTACAAAATTTTAATATTCGTGTAAATGTCTAAATACCATTCATAAGGATAATATGATTTTCGATTTTTGTTGGTACAATAATTATTGAATTAAGTAATGGACAGCTGTAAATACCAGCCAAAACCTTAACACATTTTGATTTATGCAAAGTTTATCTTCTTTTAAACCAAAAAATTAACTTCGAAGTTGCAAATCCAGCAGTTTGAAAATTTTAAGACCCTGTTATTTCATGGTATTCGATTTCTAGAGTCAAAGTGTTGCTCTAGGATAATTGTTGAGACTTTTTGGTTAAAAAAGTTGTGTACTTTATTTTTTGATCCAAATAACTAATTAAAAAAATATTCAAGTATTTCAATAGACTTTTTCTAATAGCCGTCACACGATGCTATTAAAAAATGCTACGACCTCTATATGCAAGTAAAGTACTGTATCACAAACATTGTTGAGGAAACAAAGTAATTTTATTGTTGAACAGAAATTTTTTAAAAATAATATTTGTACAGGTTTTAAATATAATCTATATATATATAATATAAATATCTATATATAAAAAAATTAGCTTTTCAATGATACCAATTTTATTTCCACGCGACATACTGTTTAGTTTTAATTAATTTTTGAAAATATTTTCAAACGCAATTTCCAACAATGTTTGTATTGTTATCGCCTGCTGAAAAATTTTTTTTGTAAAATATTTCACATAAAAATATCTAATAATTATATTACGCGAACGAAGTTGTGGGTATCAGCTAGTACTTTATACATGAAAAAGTGAAAAATCGATATTTTCACTTGAGAACATCTAATTTTTTATTTAACCCTTTAAGGCGGTTTTTCATAAAGTCTACATTGATTTGAAGAAGAAAATTTGTTCCGGAAGCCGCCTTAAAAGGATCTATTTTTAAATCTAAAAATTTTAAGTATATTTGAAACAATTGTATTCTTACAGCACGGTAACTAGCCAATACCATCATTTTACAAAATAGTTCAATTATATCGACTCTTGCATACACACTTTGTATACAAAGCCCACATATAGAAATATTCAGCGGAAAGAATAATCGATTCTCTTCAAAATAGGCCACATATTTCCACCAAGATTTTCCAGATTAATGCCGGATACTTCATAACATTCTCACTATTCAAAATTTCAATATACTAAAGGATTCTTTTTCTTCTTTCTTACCTTTTGAAAACTCAAAATCTCCTTCATAAAAACCTTCATAAAGAATATATAAAAAAAATAATACATGAAAAAAGATGATGCGAATAGTAGCATCCAACTCATCAGAGATTGTATCGATGACTGAATACGCCGATGCAAAATTTTTCATTTCAGAGCCGGTTCTTTGAAGGATATCCCGATGTCTCTTTTTGATCTATAACGTCTGAAAAACGAAGCCAGGAAAAACAGTAGCCTATAGAAAACGGAGGGAGGAGTTACAAAAACTGTAGAAAAAGATGACGAAAGGGAGGTAAAAAAATGGAGATCTATTTTTCAATAACAAAGATATGAACTTGCTTTTATATAGTCCATTTTCAATCCATATACGCTGTATGCGGTTATTCATTACTATATGAAGGTAAGGGAGGGTGGACTAGAGATTTATGAAATTGCTTGCGGTGGTTTCTTTTTTTATATTTCAGTGTTTCAAAATATTTCTTCCAAGAAGCAATTTCAATACTTTCGCTCACAAACACTTCATAAAGGATTTTTTTTGCGCCTTTCAGATGCAGAAAAATTTAGTATCCAGCAAATTTTAAAAAGTTCGTTTCGTATTAAGGTCTTTAGAATAAAATTTTAATTTTTAAATATATGCTGTAAATAAAAGAATGTTAGATGTTTATAAAGGTATGTTAATTAATTTTATATGCATATTTGAGGAAAATAGTGGGTTCCCCCAGTGCTTATTCACAGATTACTTTGTTTCATAACCTCTGCGCTATTTAAAAACTCTTCGTCCACGGAATTTTCTACATTGAGATAGTCACTACCCCAGACACCTGAAGCTTTGGTATAACTTTCCCTTTATTGCGAATTTGGAGACTGCAAGGTAAACAATCGGAAATACGAGAATTAGATGTTAAAGTGTAGTTTCATTGCTTGAAACATATGATGCTTATCACTCATCCACTGATTAAAAGTAACCCAATCTCTTTTATTATTTATTGT
Source organism: Araneus ventricosus (assembly GCA_013235015.1). Classification (NCBI taxonomy): domain Eukaryota; kingdom Metazoa; phylum Arthropoda; class Arachnida; order Araneae; family Araneidae; genus Araneus; species Araneus ventricosus. The sequence continues at coordinate 596,352 of BGPR01000040.1, forward strand.
TCTGTAAATACCTCAGAAATCAAGACAATTTAATACTTGAACTAAGTATTCTGTCAAAATAGCGCAAGCCATAAGAGTCCCGACAAAACAGCCCCGACAAAATAACCCAAATTTAAATTCTGAATTATATTAAAGAACATTATTTTGTCTTGGCTGTTTTGTCGAGGCTATTTTGTCGGGGCTCTTATGGCTTGGACTATTTTGCCGAGTCACTCTTGATCTGATATGGCACGCGGGATAAAAGGATTAAATATTGAAGTGCGGTTGTAGCGATTCGAATATCTGGAGATTTAGAATTAATATCACTCACCAAAGCTATTGATAATACGAAGCATAAGCTTCCTATTTTCTTTAATTCTGTGTAAAAACCACAAGAAACAAAACAGTGCTAAATATATTAACTTATTTGATAAGTTCTCTTAGAGATAGAAATTTACTGCAAGTATTTGAGAATTCTAGGTACCTTCTCTTGTAGAAATTAAGCGATACCATCTTCAAATTTCTGTCGTATGTAATTATGCATCATTATGTATTGTGTATAATATTAACAAGAGCTTGTATTGTATATAATATCAACAATTGCTTGTATTATGTGTAATATTAACAATTTCTTGTATTATGTGTAATATTAACAATTTCTTGTATTATGTGTAATATTAACAATTGCTTACATTGCGAAAAAAATGAATACATCTTGAAGATAAATGAAGAAGAAGATATTGAAGTCTTGAAGATAAAGATAGAAGGAACCTATTGCTGGAATGGTCTTTTAAGTTTCTAATAGATATAAAATAATATTTCTTACTATCATTTTCGAAAGAATTCTACTAACTATCAGAAATAAAATAAAAAAATGAAATTAATGTAAAATAAAAAAGCTTATCAACATGTAACCGTTCTTCCTATTTTCTAGGATTTTTTACCGCGCATGTACGAGACTTGATATTTTTTTAAGCTTGAATCTTCGAATAGTAATCGTCGAACTGTAATTTAAATTATTTATTTTATTTATAAGTAAGCCTGAGTATTCAGCATATTCAATCTTTATTAAATTCTATAAAATTTTTCGAAAATTCACGTTAGAAAACAATTTGTGAAAAACCCCTCATCATTTTGTTTCGCTTAGTGAAAAACAGAAATTCTGCTTATTGTAGTGTCGATATCTTTTTAAATATTAATGGTATTCAACTGGAATTTTTATATAAGCTGCCCTATATGCTGCAGCCCTCTGCTGGCTTTGAAGTTGTGAATGAAACATTACGCTATGGCTCGCACATGCGCAATAAAAAATATTTACTACAAAGCTCATATTTCCTCTATACAAATACTCATATTTCCTCAATACTCAAATTTTAATACAATGCTTCTCTAATATATTGCCGAGTTTTCTGTAAGTTTCATATAATTTGGGTGAAAACTTGCATTTTATGAGCAAAAAACATGCAGGAAAATTTGGGATTTTTTAAAGAAAACCTTTATATCTTCCAGAGTATCGTACTTTTGTTACAAAAATGCATGTAAGCAATGAGCATATTAAGCGTAACCATTGATAAAATTTGCAAAATCATTATCAGCTTTTTGTGAAATGAGGTGAGCTGAAATCTTTTTTTGTATTCATCAATTTCTATTCGATCCCTTAAATGCCTTCGTGATCGAATCTTCACTGAGTCCGAGCCTTTCTGGAGAAGTTCCAAAAAATATGTAAAACCGAAAGTGTCCGGATACTTTTGATCATATAGTGTAAGTATTGTATTCAAAACCTTGAACTATTTAATTACATTTAAATTTACTTTTGCAGTTAAAAATTTTTAATATATTCTTACTGAAGAAAACTTCATAATTGACTCTTTATAAAGATAAAGATAGATAGAAACTAAATATATCCAAATACAACAGAGACTTCAAACTACTGTGGTAATTTTCAAATAATTAACGTTGCTTAGAAAAACAATCTTCTTAATACAGTAAATGCACCGTTCTGGAGCTAAAAATATTGTCAAAAAGCACAAGGAAGTTAAACTCAAATAAATATTAAGGAATATCTATAACTTTCCTTATGACTCCACTAGATCCGCCCTTTGTTAAGTGGACATTGATTAGATTAACCCAACGTTAAAGGAACATAGATTATGTTGATAAATATTAAATAGCTTTCAACGGGTTGAAGAAAATGAAAATTCACAAAAGATAACAATGATTCATGCCTTTCCTTATAACTTCAACAATTCTTTAGTTCCACTCTTTGATAAATGTACATTTATTAGATTAGCCCAACAATAGATGAATATCGAATATTTGGACTAATATAAACAAAAAACTTCTAACGGGACGAAACAAATGGCAATCTCCAAATAGTAACAACAGTTTATATCTTTGCTTATGGCTCCAACAATTCGTCAGATCCACTCTTTGTTATCTGTACATTGATTAGATTAACCCAGAAACAAAAGGACATTGATTAGTTGAATTAATATCAACCAAAAAAACTTCTAATGGGACGAAACAAATGACAATACAATAAAGTAACAACGATTTATATCTTTGCTTATTACTCCAACAATTCTTCAGATCCACTCTCTGTTATCTGTACATTGATTAAATTTACCCAACTACAAAAGAGCATCGATTAGTTTGATTAATATCACCCAAACAGCAATCAAACAACTTCTAATGTGCCGAAACAAACGCCCTTAAAAACCGAGTGACCATCAAGAAATCAGGCTCTCCTGTTGAGCAGCACTTCAGAGAAGGTGCCAACTAACTATCCCTTCTATCTTTCGCCAAGAGTAAGACAAAAAATTAAGAGAAAGAACAAACAGTAGCAATTAAGGGCAGTGCGACAGGCCCATCAAATTCGAAGATCCATTCATCTACCTCACCGCCCCTCCAGTTAAAGTTACAGGGAAGGGGAAGGAAGCAGCAAAAAAATCGCCAAAGAAATCGCCTCCTTTAAAAGAAAAGTGCTGGACAAAGAGAAGAAAAACGCAATAAGAGCTAAATCTATTGTATTAGTTAATTGGCTCGTGAAGGCTCTGGACAAATGGCCATCCTCGATACTCGAAGACAGAGGCGTCTGTTTTAAGGACCCCTAAAGTGGACAAGGAGCCATCTACTGGGTAGATCTGGACCTCTTTGTCTTTCGGCTCGTGCCTGTTGCCCACCCTCCCTGCTCTGTCGATTGTCGTCTGCTATCAACGTCACTTTTCTAAGGGGATGTCGTCTGATGGCAACAGTTTTGTTGGAGATTGGAGATCAACAAGAAACTTGGAAAGATTTGGTGGTGGACGAACGTTTAGTTGGATGTCCTGTCATGTAGATGCGTTTTAACGTATAATACGTTTAGTAAATGGGTCAAATAACTAGAAACGTCACGTAAAATTGTGACATATTAATTGTTGCCATAAATATGCAGCCCAAATATCAACCAAAAAATGTGACAACACTACCGGATGCTTAAACAAATGCTTAAGTTTATAAAAAAAATTATTATTCGTAGAAACTGCTTGTAATATCTGCGATAATTGCTTCAATATTAAATGGTTTATTGCTGAATGGAATGAAATAGAATATACGCAAGACTGCTAAAAGAGAGTTTTTTTTGAACAAAAAAATAAAGTTTTTAGCAAACCGGTGTCGGAAACAAATGTTTAAATTAAAAGAAAAATTATTCGGGAAAACTTCTTGTGATAGCTAAGATAATTGTTTCAATCTTAAGTGATTTATTGCTGAATGAAATGTAATCAAATATACCCAATATTGCTAATGGAGATTTGAGCAAATTATTAAAACCTTCTCATTTTCCATATTTTACCACATTTTGAAAATTAGTAATATATGCGAGGAAAAATATTTATTATAATTAATCAGGCTTTGTTGCAAAATAATTTACCCATAAATATAAATGTGATCTCATTGAAAAATGAGTTAAATTTTTATAGTTTAGTTTAGATGGATTAACTCCCCTTTTTGAAGCCACAGACGGACCTTGCAATTTTGAACCAAGGTCAGATGACGGGGACGCACTTGCCGCATTTTATATGAATACCACATTATATAACTTTGAAATATTTAATATGAATCACATTTGATTGCTCAGATTGTAAAATAAACCAATATTTTTGTAATTTCATAATTACAAGAACAGCTTTCCGAATTTCAACTTGACATCACTTTTTCCCATAGCCAATCAAAATTTTAATTTTGTTTTCGTATTCCTTATCAAAATCATTAGAGTCTCTACATGATGTCTCGAGAAATTTTAAACATTTTTCTTCAATTCTAAAGTTATTATTTTCTATAACTAAAGGTACCTCTCTATAATGAAACGAAAAATGCTTTTGCTTATTATTGATACCAATAGACATAAGCTAAAGAATTAATTATAAATGTGTCTTCAAAATTATCTGTTTCCAAACTTGAATTTCCCCCCCAAGGACTAATAATGTTATTTTCAAAAACTTCCATGAGAAAAATCCTAAAACTTAATGAATAAGAAAATTGATAAATAAATAATCTAAAATAACATTTCTTTATTATAAATTCTAGGACGTTCCTTTTTATTAATCTTATTTCTTTAAACGCACTAATGAATATAATTTATTTTTAGCCATTTGCAAATAGTTTTAAAATTGGAGTAGTATTTTAAAAGGACAACATGGCGACTTCCGGTAATTTTAGCAGAAGCTCAAAGGTCGGAAGTCGTAACGACAGGTAATCAACAATGGAAAATAGTCTAAATGATCTATTAAAATTTTCAGATTTTTCTTTTCAAATTTAAAACTTCATTTGCTATTTTCTGAAATTATTCTCTGGATCTCTTGGATGATTAGTAAAAAATATTCAGCTTTCGGGACATCTGGCGTAATTATTAGCTTTTAATAAATATTTATACTAAATCTTGAATGATAGTGATGGGATTGTATTATTGACAAAAGAAATTATCTGGTAGATGAAGGTTCCTTAAAGTGATTGTTTAGTTAATGGTTGAATGTTGTTGGATCATTTAAATAACAGAATAAGGATTTCACATGCAAATGATTTTGCTTTCAGACTTTTTGGTTGATTATATCTATTTCTTTTCCAGGAAAATTATATATAATCGTAAATTCTTTTATTCAAAATTCGAATACCAGCAAACACGGGTTCATGAATTTAAATCGTCCCTGAAGGTCGTTCTTAAACTAATTTTTTTGTTTTTTATTTAAACGCTTTTACTAAGTTCGAAATGTTTTATGTTTGTATTTATGTATGTAAGGTTGGAATTTTGTGATCAATTTTTCACTCACTTTTAAATGCACTAGAGTTCTAAAATTTTGTATATTTATTGGATATTGATGACAATGCAATATTTTAATAATTTTAGAGCTCTCAATTGTCAATTTTTTAAAAACAATTCGCAAAATTACGTTTGCGTCTGTAGGTTTCTGTGACTCCATTTGTAGTATTGGAAAATATTGTGATCATCGAAAAATTCGCCCTCGAAATTTTCATGAATCTCCATGCTTTAGAATTTTAATCGGTCCAAAATGAAGTTTTGAATTTAGGTCTTTGGTGTTCTGTCTGCTGTAAACATCATAACTAATAACATATTAACTGAAATTAGAGCCAGCCAAACGAATGGAATTTGATGAAGAAGGTGTACTCTTCCAAACTACATACTTCATTCTCTTCACTACACAACGAAACATAACACAAAGCGCACCATATCGTGGAAGTGGACGAGAAAGTATGGGTGAGAAGATTCCCACTGGTTATTATCAGAGAATTTACCGTAAACTGCAATTATTTGTTCCTGGATCCCAGATAATGAGTTATTTTAACTGTTACAGAACTACTTTGTGCAAAAGCCCTTAACACAAAATTAAAGGCTAACATGATACAGACGGAAACTCGTCTATGAAGGATAATTGGTTTGGTAAGGAAGTGAAATACTGTTTGGAGTTTATAGTTTAGTTTCTTTAGATTCAAGTCCTGTTCTGAAACTACACACGGTCTATTTTAAAACGGGCATCGAGATGTTGAAGTGGTCGGATGACGATTCTTGTTCCTGATGAATGAATGCCTTTTCAAACCAGATTCATAGTATCAACAACTAATGGTTCTAGTAGCAACAACTAAATATTCAAGTGTGTTTCATAATGGCAACAACTAATGATTCTAGAAGCAACAACTAATTGTTTAAGTGTGATTCATAGTGGAACAGATAGAACTGCTTGAACTGCTTTTATGTATATGTTGTTGTTTTGATAGTGTTTAAGTTTATTTTCTTCTTTTTTTACTGATATTTCTCATTTTTAATTCTGTACATTTCTGGAAATTGTAAATTGTTCTGTAAATTTTGTTTTTTAATAAAGTGGCTCGGGCGTTTGGTTGTGGGGGACGCTGGCTCTGGTGTTCGTGCTTTATTCACCTTGTGCTCATTTAAAATCGATGAGGTGACTCTAGTAGTCAAAGGTATCGGGGATTCAGGTTGGCGTTAGGTCAGATGACGAAGAAGACAATTGAGCTTGTATAGCCCTTTCCGATCAAACATCTTACAAACTAGTAAGATGCCTCTTGAATCGATAGATTTTACTTCCACTATGTTCAGGTATAAGTATAGCACATATGCATTCAACGATATTTGGAGTCTGGTTTCGAACCCTTCCGAAACACCGCCACCAGGCCACTACAGCCTCTATTTCGAACGCATTTTTTTCTAAATTTGATCAGTTCTCTCTAATTGACTCTGTATCACACCTTAAGCTGACATTAGACCTTATTATTGAATACGTTTATGGTAGAGGCAGGGCCGGCCCAAACAATAGCGGGGCCTGGTGCAAAGATGATTCGCGTGGCTTTGAAACGAAAATCGTACAGTCCGTCAAAAAAGTATCCGAGCACTTCTTATTTCTCGTAATCTATCAAAAGGAAATTCAAGGAAATTATGTCATTCAGTTTGAGAGTATGTCCTCTTTGAAAATATGTGAACTGCATTTCCATAAAGGGCCATCTACATATTTATATTTGAGTCATCTTCAAATTTTACAATGGCAATCCCCAATTTTTTATCTTTTAAATGATTCTTCATAATAAAAAAAATCGCTACATATAAAAATTGTGGTAAATCGATTCAAATTAACCGGAGATATACAAGAAAAACGATTAAGGGGCTCTTTCAATATATGCAAACGTAAAAAATAGGTCACTCTGTTAAACCTTTTCATTTCAGCTATCAATAGAGTAATGCTCTCTAAAAATATTTGGTGTTTTTCAAAGTTTACCGTTTCGGCAATGAAATATTACAAAATAAGAATTCGAGTTGTATGATTTTAAATTAAAACACAATAAAAACATAATATTTTTATACATTATTATCTATGTAATAATATAACAGATAAACAATGCAAACTTTTATATGCATAAATATTAGTCACTAACTACTTAAAATTTAATAAGATGTATAGCTATCATTTCTATCAATGACCTACTGCATGCGACGTGGCATGGGATCCATGACACCGCTAACGACATCTCAATCTTTTATTTACTTTCTTATCCATAACGAAGCCATGAATATATTTATTTCAAGCTGGCTACTTATTTGTCTGTACGAGAAACCAGATTGATAAAGATAAATTATTTGGCCTTTCGTTACATTGTCTACTTCTCGTGGCATATTAGTAAAATAATCAAAAATTCCGAATAATTTCAACGATTAATATTAAAAGAGGCAATCTTAGCCATAAAAACTTTTTGGGCAGCTGAAAAATGAAAGACAGATGCTTATTTTCTGAAATATTCTTTTATAAATTAAACAAAAATAGATGTAATGTTGCTGAACGATACCAAACGATTTTCCACCAAAAAAAAATAGATTCCACCAAACGATATTTAAAGTCATTTGTGAGAATTTTTTACTTTTAATTTTTTAGACTTAATTGCTTTCTACCAGTAATAAAACTATTAATTTATCAAAACATTTTAAGCTTCTATTTCATTTTCTTAAAGAAAGACATTTTGTCCAAGTCTCATAACACTGTATTATCCACACAAGTAGTTACTATATTATTTCATTGAATAACAAAATTTTGCTCCTTTGTATTTTTATCAATTTAAGAACTTACAAAACATTTCTACAACCATAAACGACTTTCATTTTTTATTTTAGTGGTTTAAACTTAATGCTTCTTGAATTGTAAGAGGAGTAGAATCTGTTACATGTATAGATTTTTCGTTTCTTATTCAACTTTACACTTATTTTAAAATGAAAACAATTTTTCTTAATCTAAATTAACATCGGAAGACATGCTTTGTTTTCCTTTTGATATCAGAGAATTTTTTCTGTCAGCGAATCATTTTGTAAAGTTGAGATGCCCCCTTAAGGAAACGAAAATCGGGCTGTTCTGAACGCTTTTGGTTATTGCTGTATATCTTAAAAACTACTTGATGGAAATGGTTGAAATTTTTAGTAGTGAGGTTTTAGGTCATGTTCCTTCGATTGGCATCAAAATTTTTCGTGTTTCTACTGAAAAAACGTCTCTACTAAATGCGAATAAGACTAATTGATTTCAAGAATGACCTGTCAACATTTGACTGAAAATGGCTTTTAACTTGTGAAAGACTTTTTAGCAAAATCACAAAAAATGAGACTTCTTTTATTTAATGTGCTACTCGTAAAAGAAAGCTTATGCATAATAATTTTCTTAGTTTCACTACAATTTATTTTATGCAGAGCTAAAGTGTGGTAATACAGATTTTCATTTCATAATATCCTGAGGCAAACGCGGTTTTATTTAACCGTCAGTGTTTTTCCAGTAGATGTGAATAGTCTTGAAACAAATATAAAATTAGAACTATTCGTTATTTTTAATTTAATATTAATCTGAACGATATTAACCCTCTGACTGCGGATCTTTTTTAAAATCACTATTTAGATGCAACGTTTGCAAACGTGTTCAAATACTGTTGAGCCAAGCGAGTTGTTATTCATATGCAAAGCTGTATTAGTATAATATGATCCAACGCTATAAAAGTACGAAGTAAACACATTAGCCTATGAAAATCGCAGGTTGCAGCAGAAAATAGATTTGCTTCCAACCAGCGAAAATCGCGGGATACGTAGTTAGAGAGTTAAGATTATAGTAATAGGTGAATTGGTAGCATATCGATAAAGTCTCTCAATATGAAAAGTCCGTCAAACTGATAATCATAGCCAATCGTGATTCCAGGTTGATAGGGCTATAAGTGTAAAGCTTCGTATTCCACGCAAATAGCGTGGTGGTACTCCATACCATTCCATTTTCAGCCCATCCATTTAGGTAGGTCATTCAAGGACACACCAGCTACTGGCACACTGATCCCCTACTGCACCTACTTCTCCCACCACCTTCAAAACGCGAACCCCACTTCTGCTCGGATTTCCTCTACAGCGAGAGAGCCTCACCGCCACCTTCAACGCATCCACACCGGTCGCATTTCAGCATTTAGCGCCTGGCAGTACAAATAGATTTCAATAGAAGTTGAATTTCCAAACTTTTAACCACCCCCCGTCAATTCTATCAGATTTTTTCATTGATGACCGGTTTTGGCGTGGAACGACCGAATTTGCATGATGGAACACAGCACTTATGCATGTCCAGCTTAAGAAGGTATTCAATAAAAAAAGGAAGAGTAACGAGAAGGCGACCGACAATACCCTCCCTCCACTCAGGTATAATCATAAGTTAAACACTTTACAATTACCTGAAAATTCTTGTAACAATTGCTAACAGAAAAGTTATTTAAAATTTAATAAAAGCCACGTTATTTGCAAGATTTTCGCTGGAGAGTGTCTTTCCTTTAGGCAGTCAATTTATCTTCCTTGTTTATTTTCTCAGGAAAGTAACTTGGAGCCGCGGTGGCCTAGTGGTAAGGCCCCGATCCCGGAGCCGGAGGGCCCCAGCCAACATCGAATATAATTAGCAACATCGCCAACATCGAATATAATTAGCAATTAAAAATAGTCCGCAAAACAGTTAGATAGAAAAAGTATGAAATCACCGTGTTTGGAGAATTGATCAGGTTTATTTAGGTGGGGTAGGCGTGTATAAAAGGACTGTTAATAAGCATATAGACTGTTGATGATTGAATGAAAAGCTTTTTTTCGTAGTTCTTCAATTCATTAAATTTTAATGTGCCAGTGTTGCTGAAATTATTTACGAAATGAATGCTACCAGACGTAAAGGACTATAAAGATTTGAAATTCTTTTAGCATAAAATCTCGGATACAATTGGAAACTGTTCACAATTGTTTTTCTGTCTTTCAGTGCAAAAGGAGTAATAAGGGAATTAAATGAAAATATCAGATTGCTTATAAATCAAGAAAATATTACTTACTTTTTAGTATGATATTCGTTTCATAACGTTCTTAACTGAACTAAAATAACTGCACTAAATAACTGCGGTTCTTATTTTTTGAAAAATATATTGGACCGATTTCAACAATAGGTTGGTGTAGGTAATACATAAATTTTGATAGCAAACTAATTAATTTTAAACTATAAAGTTATTTTCGTGCAAATTTATTCATGGACAAAACATGTGCAAGTAAACTGAAATAAATTGCTATGTGATTTGCAGCGAATTATTTTTTCCAATAATTTTATTCTATTTTATAATTTCTCATTCAAAACACTTAAGAATTCAAGGTATTTTACAGATAAATAACTTAATAAAATATATAACTTCGCTCTAAATTTAGTGCCAACATTACCCCATCGCTTACAACAACGTGCCTGACTCGTGCATCGAATTACAGAATTTTTGCTATTTAAATCCGTAATTAAGTCAACGTAACAATTAATTTTAAATACAAAAGTCACCTGGTCACACTTAAATGTCTCAAATATCTCTTGCCATCTTAAATAGATTAAAATAATAAAAAATATCCCGAATGAGTGGTGTCATCTAATTAAGAGGTTAAATAAATTCGTAGGTTAAGGGATTAAAGCGATTGCAGATACAGAAAAAAAGCAAAACTGAACAACTGTTAATATCCAAAGAACCGTAAACAATAATTTCTTTATATTAAAGTTCTAGACAAAAAAAGACAATTCTAGAAACAGTAACTAGTCCCTCGGAACGAGTGCTGTGTACGCGTCTTTTAGAAATCTTTTTATTTCTTCACAACACTCTTCCTCCCTCTAGTTCCACTGCACCCCCTCTCTCGTAATTTTTTACTCCCTATCTCAATCCGTGGAACCTTTTCGTCGCTAAGAATTAACCGAATTAGAAGAAGTTTGTTAGCGTCAGGATTCTTTACAAAGGACTCGATAGCAGAAATGCTTCGCCATAAAAACTCTATACGGAGGTGGGAGGTGGGGGGAGGTCTTGGGATATTTGACACTGTCCGAGACCTTTTGTCTATCTTTTTATTTTTATCGTTTTTATTCTTTTAGACCCTGCCCCCCCCCCCCCAACTGATAAAGCGATGTCTCCACTAATAGCCTCCGTGATTTGGTTTTTCTCTACAGTTCTTGCAAGCCAGTTTATAGAAAAAAAGACGCCCTTTTGGATTTTCATTTATTTTCTTGTTTGTTTTCTCTACACTCGGACCCTGAGTATAGATTCTAGAATGGAAAAGGAAGGGGGTCGGGGAGATCGGAAGAGAATTGACCGTATTCTTTTATTCTCTTCGACAGTGCAAATGGAATTCGCCTTAGTTTTAACGTTTTGGTACTTTTTTTTCGTTCGTCTTTCTTTTAGTTTCCCTTTCCTATGAGGCGATTCTGATTGAGAAAGCATTGAAAGAAAATGTTTTTTAGGGAGAATAGCCTAAAGTGAAACTCTTAGAGTGAGGTTGATTTGGAAGGCCTTTTATTTATCTTTTTTTATTTCGTCTTATTCCACCTTTGTGTGGACATCAGAAAGCTACAGAAACAAAGCGTCAAAGCATTTCCAGCAGTCGTTCAATGTATCCGGTTTGAAATTGGTCGTCATGAGAAATGCGAGTTCTTTTAAGTGGTCGCGCAAATCTGTTTTCAAAATATTCAGGTGGCAATTTATATCCGCGTGTGGCTATTACTATTTGTTGCGAGACTTAGAAAATGACTTGGACAGTCATTATTTTATTTAATTGATAGGTATCTAATCTCCTATCCTAAACATAAAAGAGTCAACAGAGAGGAACTTATTCTTCTTTCGTTTTTCTTTCTTTCTTTTATGTTTTTAAAATAAATGAATTAACTCTCTGACTACTTATCCCGCGATCTCCGCGGGTTGGAAGCAAGCATATTTTTTTCCTGCATCCCGCAATTTTCGCAAGCTAATCGGTTTACTTAGTACTTTTAAAACGTTGAATCATATTATACTAATAAAGCCTTGCAAGTAAATAACAAATCGCTTAGTTCAACGGTATTTGAACATGTTTTCAAACGTTGCATCTAAATAGTAATTTAAAAAATTCTGCATTCAGAGGGTTAAGGCATTGGGAATCAGGAAGAGTAAACTGGCAATTTTAGCTTAATTGAACTAAGTATCCAATTTCATTAACATTGAAAGTGAAGTTCCATCTTTTTGTACAATTGTGGTGCTTGAAATCCTACTTGATATAGCATATCCAGCTAAGATGATGGGTCATGAACTAACGATAACAGGTAAATGTGGGATTTTTTGTTAGTCAAGTAACTTTTGAATACCCAGGAAACATATGAAATACAAATTTGTCTTAGTTACAATGTATAAAGTCGCCTTCCTGGAGGGATTTCAAGGGAAACTGAACCATATTTGCTTTTCGCAAGGAAGTCCCCTGCAGTGAGTCCGAGATTAGCGAGTAATTTGTTACTAAAGCGCCCACCGGTTTACCAGTTTTTGAACAACGCTTACTACGAGCATAACCAGAGCATAGAACCCACAACATTCTTTCTCCGATTCATGTTTTCCAGCAGCTTGCCATGCCTAATTTACTGTTAGTTACTAACAAGGCGTGGTATGGTTTGAGTGTTTTTCTGCACAAAAGCCACTTTTGCCTATGCTATAGCAAGCTCGATGACCAAAGACACAATTTTAATTTAAAATATTTGTGATAATTCATTAAAATGTACAAAACCGTACTGGTTTTTAGTTTGCTTTGATTTCGAAATTATATGAAAGATGACTGACTTAAGTCCAATATATGAGGGTAGATTGCTTTCCTGGAGAACTTTTAGAGGAAACTGCATAACATTTGTGTTTCGGTTAGATGAAAACCAGGCAAACCTGCAGCAGCCAGACCGACTGCAGAGAGCAATTCGTTGCTAAAGAGCACATACATCGACCCGTTTTTGAATAATGCTGATTAAAAACACAATTCGAGGGCAAAACGCATAATCTTCATCCTCTCCAGTTCTTCGGCTGCGCATGCCTTAACCCACTAGGCCACTCGTGGGATCTGCATTACTTTTCCAGTATTTAGTTATCTCAATCTCATTGCTTCGTTTCTTTTTACTTTACCCATCAAACTAAAAGTTTTGAAGAGATTGACTTCACATTTCTACTTTTTCATGAATGTTTTGTGAATGACGGTGAATCATATCGATTTGAATGAAAACACATTGTTGGTATTGTATTATTTAACTTTTTTCAGTTTCAGTTGTAATATTTTTCAGTTTGAAGTTCAATAATGCCGCAATTTCAATTCAGTTTACTAAACCTCTTTGATAATCATAAGTGCCTATCGAAATCATTCACAGGACAGGTTGGGCGAACTTCAATGCTTTGAGGCTTTGGCATTACTGTTCCAGCATTTGGTTGCCTCAACTGCATTTTTTTCACAATTTTCTGATTTTGGCCTCTTAATACAGTACTTTCTTAAGAGACTAACTGCAGATTTCTTATTTTTTCACTGCAGTTTGCTATTTCAGAATAAAATTTTCGTTGTCAATTTTATGCTTTTTAGCTTTCTCGTATATGAAGTTTAGCTTAGCTACATTAATGTTCCGTTTTGAAACAACGCGAGGGCTATTTCGGAACGGACCTCGCAATTTTGAACACTCTTGAGATAATGAGAACGACACCTGAGCTGGCATCCCCCTTCAAACTTACGCACCACACCAGCGGGAGACGTTTGATCCACATTTTCAGATTCAAAGTGCATCGGGCCCATATACACGGCAGGTATTTAGAGGAATAGGATTTCGAGCCTGGAACCCTGAGGAAGAGAAGCCGAGACCCTACCATTAGGCCACCGCTGCCTCTCTCATACATGAAGTATACAAAAAGAGAGTATTGATTTCATTAAAAAATTCGAACTTGATTTTTTGACAAATCTCCACGTTTAGACCTCCCTGAATCTATTTTCGGAATTACATAGGTCTGTGAACACGATAATAATAATGGTCTTAATATAAATAAAAGTCATTGTGGGTATGCATGTATGTTTGTATCTATGTTTCACATCTCCTCCTAAACCAAGGCACTGATTTCAACCAAACTTTGCATACTTATTAATTAAGACAAGGGGAAGTTTACTGTCAACTTTTTAAAGCGCAAAAGTTAATTAAACAGTCAGTTAATTAAAAAGTAACCGAAACCGTTTTCCGCTGTAAGTTCGGAACAAATTATCCCCCGAAAATTATTTTTATACCATCTTAAAGCTCAAAATTTTACCTTTTAAATGATATCAATTTTATATCTGTGACATTTTTCCTTCAAGTTTTATTAATTTTTTAAAAATTTAATAAAAAGTTGACACGCAGACGAAAAAATAAATCAAAAAATTTTAAAATAAACCAAATTTAATGATACTAGAGTTGATACTGATGAGTTGCTAGGCAACGGTGTAATTACTTTGCCATTATTTTTTCTGTTTATTTTTTTTCAAATATCGTTTGGCAATGTTTTCATTGGTTCTTAAAGAATTCTAAAGCTTATTTAATTAGATTAAAAAATCACAGCAGTTCATATCACCTGTCATTTTTACCTACGTTTCCTAAGAAATAATAAATCTTTAATAATATATTAAATGAGAAAGTGTGTGTGTCTCTCTGTCTATTTGTTACGCTTTCACGGCCAAACTACACGTGGAATAACTTATTTTTAATGTCAAACATCACGTGATCATAAAGAAAGCCTCGATTATGTAATCTTTCTGAGAAAATAAACAAATTATTTATGGAATAATAACTGAAATTACTTAACTCGACGCTTGATTTTCATTTTCTGAGTTTGCAGTCTATTTAATTTTAGTTATTTATATTTGTATCTTTTCCATATAAGATTTTATTCAAGAAGCTGTCGATAAATTAACGCCGGGACAGAAATCTATTGATAGATATGATATAGCTGCAAGAGTTTTTAGATTACAATTTAGAAACTAACGTTAATTATAACTAAAGGAAAATATGCGACGATATAGTATTTTGTTTTATATATTCTTTTGAATGGTAGAAGTGGATGACATATAGCATGATGGATGGTATATTCCACAGATTATAAGGTCCTGATGATACCATTGAGTGCAATGATGTAATTTACAGTAACGGAGAATATCTGAGGAATAGAGAATGGTTGTTGAATTAGTAATTTTGGCATTGATTAATGAAAGTTTAGGTCAGATAAATAAAAAAAATGTCACGAATGGAGAGAGGTATTACAGAATATCTACCTGTAGATACGCTAATGGGCAATAACAAGTAACATCAACTTCTTCATATAACAGATAACAAGTTCTTCAATTCCTTAGAATTGTCAGGGGTACCTTCCGATAAGCTGAGATTAAAAGTCGGTGTACCACTACTATTGATACGTAACCTCAATGTACCGAGACTGCGCACAGTTACAAATTGCACACCTAGGTCGAAACGTTGTGAGAGTGTTTAAAAACAAGAGAGTGTTTTAATTTCACGCATTCCGATAATACCGAAGGTTTCACCATCCAAGTTCAAAAGGTAACAATTCCCTTTAAAATTAGCATTTGCCAGGCTCAGGGCCAGACACTCAAAGGGGCAGGCGTACACTTGGAAAAACCATATTTTCCCCATGGGCAACTATATGTGACGTGTTCACGTGTGTCCAGACCACAAAACCTCTACATCCGTGCAAAAAACATAAAACAAAAAACGTAGTATACAAAAGTGTGTTAGCAGAGATAAACAAATTACCTAACTATAATTTCATACACTCCTGTTAGTCGTCCAATTATATATTATCAACCGTCAAAACTTTTAATTTTCCCTTTCAACATGTAACGAAACATTTACATTCGTGAATTAAAAAAAAAATTAATAATTCAAATTCTTCTCGCACTAAGTGGCGGGTAACAGCTAGTAATAATAATAAAAACGGAATGAGTAATACAAATGAGTTTGGTATGAAGTCTTTACATCAAAATGGCAGATATGTATCAAATTTTGGGCGAATCACTCAACGGAAAGTTTATCTTTCTATCCATCCATGTACGTTTGAAAGCGGTTTTCAAAAACACAAAAGCATGAAATCGAAAATATTTTTTCATCACCAGAATTTGC
This sequence comes from Araneus ventricosus, assembly GCA_013235015.1. Classification (NCBI taxonomy): domain Eukaryota; kingdom Metazoa; phylum Arthropoda; class Arachnida; order Araneae; family Araneidae; genus Araneus; species Araneus ventricosus. The sequence goes on from BGPR01000040.1 coordinate 612,815, forward strand.
AAATTTGAGTCAATTTTGGAACCAATTCATCGAAGGGTCAAACGTCTTTCGGTTTGTCCATCCATGTGCATGTGAACAGAGGCTGCCCGGGCAAATCGGGCAATTGCCCGTGGTGCCAAAGTCCGAGGTGGCGCCAAAGCGGGATTGTGAAGGGGAAAAATGAGAAATAAAGTCATTTATTTTAAAAATTACTATTGTAGTTTCAGAAAGACCACTATATAATTAAAAATTCTCACCATAAAGTTATTAACTCATACTTGCTAGTAAAACATGTAAATTCCTGAGTAAAATTTTGTTTGATATTTAAATGGTAGACATTACAGAATTGAAAAAAAAGGAATTAAAAAATAAAGAAAAAAAGACCCCGTTGGTGGTGGTGGCGCTTGATTCTTACTAGCCCTGTTGGTATAATGACTTCGGGCAGCTTTTGCATGTGAACACGGTTTTTCAAAAACACGATGAGCTAGAAGCATGGAATTTCGCATATTTGTTATGACCAGAATTTATAAATTTCAGGCTAATTTTGAACCCAATCCGTCGACGGATTCAATGTCTATCAGTCTGTCTATTCATGTGTATATGACAGTAATAACTCAAAAATGGAACCGGTTAGATAAAAGAATTTTGTGAGCTGCCTTGACACCAAACTTGTAGATTTGGATCTAAATTTGAACCCAACTGGTCAGAGAGAAAAGGTGCAAATGCATACTCGATTCTCTTCCCTAAACTACGAAGTTAAACATAAAACATGCCATTCTAGATATGCAGACGAAAAAGAACACTCCCTCCAGAGATCTGAATAAAAATTTGTACCCAACTGATCAGCGGAAAGAGATCCAAATACATACTGGATTCTCTTCTTTATACTACGAAGTTAAATACAAAACATGCCATTTTGGATATGTAGACGAGAATGCTGATGGGGCAACACTCCCACTCGAGATCTGAATAAAAGTTGGACCCAAGTGGTCAGCAAAAAAAGTTCCAAATACATGCTGGATTTTCTTCTCTGTAATACAAAGTTAAAGATAAAACATGCCCATTTTGGATATGTAAACGAGCTACTCGAGGGGAGAACATTCCTTCTGGTTAAATTTCAGTTTCAAAACTCGTTACATCCCTAAAGATTTAAATTAAAGTTCCATACTTGAAAGAATCTAAAATTCTGTTATATGGATTTGCTTCTTGACGCTATCATCAAAATGATCGCCTTTTAGTTCAAACGGGTAGAAGAAACCTGATATTATGTGGCAAATACATAGTTCCAATGTTAGATTGCGGAGGAATTGCATTTTACTTTAAAACATGCGCATTTGCCCAAAAGTAAATGATAGTGGACGAAGGGTCGAGTTTCTGTGACAGAAAATGCTTCCAATCAATAAAACTCTCCTTTTACAATTTCACAGGAGGGGGGGGAAGGATGGAAAAAAAATTTTAAAGAATAAACGAGAAGGGTAGAAAAAAAGATATTCGTTCAATAATCGAAGAAGAGCAACTTCTACACCAACACACGGACGCAAAAAAAGAAAAGCAAATAAATAAAAAACAGCGTGGTAAAGTAAAATTCCAGGATTGGACTTCGGACGAGAACGCATATTTTGTTCTTCTTCTTCTTATAATGCCAGAATTTAAAGAATAAATAATATATATAATAAAAAAAAGAACAGAAGGGGGGGGGGCGAATCCACATACACAGCATTGGATTTAAGGAAAACTAAATAAACAAAAGGAAACTTTTTCGAATTGGAAATGGCAGAGAACCTTTAGGAGGAGGAAATAGGGGGTCTTCTAACAGGGAGAGGGGGGCGAGTGAAAGAGAATTTTACTTCACGTGGTGGTGAACACGTGAGCGATCGTTTGGTGGAGAAGCTGACCAGAGGAACAGACGATGTGGAAGGGAATGCCCGTAGAACTAAAATGGCCTGCGCCAAACCGTTACGGATAATGGTTTCTTGCTACTTCCCCCCTTTTCTGCCCCTCGCGTCTTCGAATTCTTTTTTTTTATTTATTTTCCCACCTCCTCTCACCCAGGTCACGTGCTCTTTTGACCATAAAAGAGAGAAGGAGTAAGGGAAAAAAAGTCCAGCGGAGGAATTTGAAGAATGAGGCCATCGCGCATGAATACACGGCAATCTGAATGTGCCCAGGAAGAGTGGAGGGGTTCGGGTGGGGAGGGATGCTGATCTTGAGCTTCCAAGGGATCTTCGGAGGCAGGGGTGGGAGAAATAGCACCCGAAACCGGTCATTCGAGCACAGTATATACATACATGAAAAAAACCGTCTTGAAATATAACCTCACGGTCTTGTTAGATTATGGATATGTAGAAAAATGTGGAGAAAGGTATTGATTTTGAGAAAGAGAAATCGAATCCCTCTCCGGATTTTTGTCTTTTTGTTAAAAATTTTCTAAATGTGAATCTTAAAAATCAGATTTAGTAATCCACGGTATTAAGACTGTTTAATTATTTATTAACAACGAAAGAAGATAAAATCATGGTCATAACTTGTTACAGATGTTTTGCCAATTTTTATGCGTAAGATAAATTTTATGATATTCATAGATTTCAAACCAAACCATGAATGATCCAAGTTTTATATGGATAGCAAAGCTGCTTTGATTGATGTTGATTACTTAGAAGTTGTGCAATTTCACAAATCGCAGATTTCTTCTCTGGAACTACTCATTCTCATAGCAGTGGATTCTTGATTCAAGATGCTTTTCTTCATGGTAGCTAACTACGCGTGTAAAATTAATTTAATCATTAATGTTGAATACCGGTTAGAATCGCGATGGAAATAATGACTTTTTAGAGCAATTTTCGATACGATTATACTGGTTCTATAAATTCTATTCTATTGTTTAAAAATTCTATTGTTTTAGATAATTAATCATTTTGCTTATGAATACATAAAGTAGTGAAAACAATTATTCTGCATTCTTTCACATTTTTCTCTCTCTGCTAATTAGTTTCCACACAATTCTTTTTGTAGCGAATATACAATATTTTAATGATATTAGTTACGCGAATAACTTTTCTTAAGAATGGTGAAGAAGGTGGGCTAAATAATCGCCAGAAAGCAAGGCATTATTTTAGTTATTAATAAAGAGTTTATGGAATGAAAGAACTTTTAGAAAAATGGAGCAACTATTCACTGCATGCCCATAAATCTTATTGATTTATAGATGATATAATACAGCACTTTTAAACTACGAGACTTAAGTCCTAATGGAGAACAATACTTTTACACCTACGGTAATATTTCAAAACTTTTAACACCATATTTTTTAATCAAACAACTACAAAAATATTTAATTTAAATTGTTTAAAATGTCGAATAAAAAGTGTAGTTGAAAAATTTATTATTAATTTTCTTCTTAAGGATTTCAATACACATTAAAATTTTTGTCCTAAATAATTTTCGACTAACTTTCAACTCGAAAAATTTGTAGAGATACAATGCTAGATCGGAAATTATTAAAAAAAAATAGTAAAAAGATTGATGAAAGCGTGTTCATAAAATTGAAACTGTTTACTATGTAATATGCATCACCGATCGCGTAAGTTAAATTTAGCCGCCGAATTTTTTCTTCATAGATAAGCTTTTATAGAGCTAATTATAATCTGGTATGCGAAGTATTTAAAGGGAAAGAATAATATTGGTCAAAAATAGTAATCTTAAAAATAGTAATCGTCAAAAAATGTGATATCGAGATATAATGAATCCTCACGTTTTAGACCTCTCTGAGTTCGTAGAAACCATTTCTGGAATGATGTCCGTCTGCTTCTGAGCGCCATAATTCAAAAACGAAACAAGTTATTTGGATGAAATTTGAATGAGATCTTCATACAAAACTTGCAGCTCTGTATAAAGTTCTGAAATAAAATCCGTCAACGAATGACTGTCTGTGTGTTCGTGTGTATGTGAGAGTGATAATTCAAAACTAGAACCAGATATAAAGAAATAATTTGGAACGTGGTCTTTAAATCAAATTTTAGACTTGTCTCAAATTTTGAATAAAATCTGTTAACGAAAAGACTGTCTTTCTGTTTATTAATATGACCACCATGATTAAAAAATATAACTTTCTAGATGAATGAAATTCAACATAAGTTTTTAACATCAAAAGTGAATCTATATGAAATTCTGAGAAAATATATCACCGGGAAAAGAAGTTTATATTCTACACTAGATACTCTTTACTATAGTATGAAAATAAAAGAAACATCGCCTTTTTTTACTAAGATTATTGTTCCTTGATTGCTTATGTGGAAATATGCGAGAAAATCAAAGGGAAATCCGTCTTGATTTTTCAAAATTAAAGTTCACTTTTAAAATATTGTCAGTATGACTACTTATATATTCGAATTATCAAATTCTTCTTTAAAAGACAACTGTTCCCAAAACCTGCTACATTATTATTCGAAACAGAATTGGAAATGAATATTTAGATATTGACTGAACAATATTTGACTACGCCTCTTCGCCTACAGCATTGATTCCTTTGTTCTACTAAATAAAAATTTCTTTTAGACTTATATGCTAGGAAACAGGCGACTGTAGCAACCTTTCTTTGCAGAAAGCTAAAGAGGATGCCTATCATAATTTCTCTTTGACTGGAAAAAGAAGAATATGTTTATACGCGAGTTACTTCTCCGTGCGTATGACGCAACGAGATTGTATGCATTCCTAGTTGTAGATTCCCAACTGAATTCTTCGCTATTCAAATAAGAAAATACAGTGTAGATATCAAAGAATGGAAAAGCATGCAAAAATAGATTAATAAAAGATTTTTATTTCGATCCGATACACTGCGCTTGAATGGCAGAATATTGGTGGTGTAGGATTGAGAATTTTTTATTTCTAGGAAGTTCCACTGATTCTATGTATTTATGAGGCGGATTTTGTATAAACTAATGTAATTGTTTCATCCATTTATTGGTGTTTCTGTCAAAAGGTAAAACGGATGCAGTTATGTAATTGGGTACAAGGCGCCATTCTGTGAATTTTGAGTTCTCTATTGCAAATTTTGCATAAAATGTGTGGTTTAATATGCAAAATTGAATTAACTGCAATCCATTACATGACAGACTATTTCTTTTATGGCTGATTATGGAAGGTAGCAACATTGTCTATTTTCTGCAATGTTTTTCGAAAACAGATCCTCCTTAAATGTTTTATTACCTATTTCTGAATATAAACTACGATATACAAATCATGAGAAATACTGTATGGCATTCAATTGACTCTGGTCCATTACATCACAGACTACTTGTAATGTAATGATTGATTTTGGAATAGCTGAATCGATTTAACTGTTTTCTATAATATTTACCGAATGCAGCTCTATCTCAAATGCTATATGACCTACATCTAAAGTTAACTATGGAATACAAAAATCATGCGAAGAACTATATGAAATTCAACTGTCTCTGGTAGGTTGAACGCCAGACTTCTTGTTACGCAATAACTATTTTCGGAACTACGCAACATTGAACATTTTCTGCAATGTTTACCGAAAACAGCTCTATCTCAAATCCTATAACACTTATATCTAAACTATGATTACGAATCTCGTAATAAAAGTATGATACCATGCGTAGTCAGCGAAATTTAGTTTTATTATTATTATTATTATTATATTATTAATTATATTATTTTTTCTTTGACCTATTCTTTTGTATCTATTTTATTGTATTTCCGTATTTTATATTTTTTTATGTTTTTTAAAAAAATCTTCTTTTCAAATTCTTGTCTTGGTATACCATGTATATTGCTTATATAAAATGTATTGATAGAAAAGAAAATATTTGATATGGTGGAATATTATTGTAGAATTTCATTATCAATAATTTTAATAAATTAATAAAAATAATTTCTAAAAACACACTTTAATTAGTATACTAAAAAGTATAACTTTTAATTTTAATTGTTCTCTAATTAATAGTTTTTAATTTATAATTCATTCTTATAGACATTGTGGAATCATGAAATCAATTTTTTCTTCATGTGGGACTACTGGCATGAAATCAAAATTATATTATATTAATATATTAACTGATGAATAAGTTCTGGAAATATTAAAATAGTGTATCGTCATAAAGAACATACAAGTGTACAGAATTTCAAAACGCTAGAACTTCAGGAGTGTAAATTCGATTAACAACATTCCATCTTTACACACATGAAACAAGTCATGTCAGATAAAAGTGTGAAAAAAGTGGATAATTTGAAAACGTTAAATTTGTTTAAAAAATTTTAAAAAGTTTTTATGAAATTAATATTAAATTTTCTCAGATATTTCCTTTCGGAAGATACCAACACAACCTCCATCACAGCGATCTCAAAAATGCTTATTTAGGAGTTTGTTATCAGTTGAGGATCCAAGTACATCCAAGGCTCCGAACTGGATTGTAAATCATAAAATAATATAATTTTAATTAGAAAATTCCTAAATCTGCCACCCTTCTTTTAAATAAGTATTGTCGTAAAGTGCGCAACTCTCTTTTTCGCGTCTACCTCCATGGTGTGTAGTATGTTGAAACTCTCTCAGTCCAAGAGTGTTGCCTGGTGGCGCTATCTCCTTCTTCCGGGTTTTTCTTATATATTTCCACTCGCTTTCCAATGCTTGTGCCAAGTTCGTGTTTTGAGCTTGCTTTTGATGATGTATTGCGCTGCTTCCGCTAATAAATGATGGATAATCTCTGACTGTTGCCTTCATTAGTCTTTATGACAGATAAGTTCAAACTTTGATTTTCTAGTTAGAATTTGCGAATGTGTCAAGTTATCATAATTCGTGTAAATTTCCTTTTCTGAGACCTAAATTAAATGGATGCAACTTCAAAATGGTCTTTCATTTTTACTTTATTTAAAGTATAAAAAGAGAAAGACAGTTTCTACAGTAATCGTAAATACATTCGACCTCGAGATTTTGACGAATTTCCATGTTTTACACGTCTTCTAATCCGGGCATACGCTTATGAAATTGTGTCTCTCTGTCTGTCTGTGAACACGTTAACTCAAAAATGCATTGAGCTAAACAAATGAAATTTGGCATATAGATTTTATACTAATTTTTTAGATTTCTTTTGGACAAAATCCATCAACAGAAAGTTTGTTAGGTAGATTCCTTATAGGAAGTCTACCTATTGCAATGGTTCTCATGACACGACTTTCGGAAAATTTCTGCAGATCTTCACCGATCAAGACCCCTAGAACCCAAAACCACCCTTCTTTAAAAAGTTTTTATATATATATAGGAGCTCAAAGGGAGTGGAAATGGTGGGTGGAAATTTTCATTTTCCCATAATTCCTTTACAATTAAAAATACAAAGACAATTCAAATTAGGCGAATTATCGCCTTATCACAAAAAAACAATTTTTGCTTTTGAACTTTTTCGATAGCTACAATTGCTTAGAAGTTATGAGCTGAAAAGTGATTTTCCCACCCTTCCCCTCCTCTGCCCCTAACTTAAAGTACGTTTTAACCAATGCATGTTACCCCTTGTTGGAAAGCTCTCTTCATTTACAGTCTCTTCCACCCGCTTTCATCCTTGCAGCTCTAATCCTTATGAGAATAGAGGGCGAAATGTTCTTTTCCTTATTATTAGTAGAGACATGTATATAACGCTTTTGCCTATGTTATCTTGTGAACACAATAACTAGAGTAAATTAGACTAGATAACTAGAGATTAGAAGACTAGAAATTATTAGATAACTAGAGTAGATTAGATTTCAACCAGAGAGGGATATGTTGTAAGTTCGGTGAAAATATCGACCGAGTTTGTAGATGGGCTAACCAGCTAAAAGGGGGGTGGAAATGGTGGGGGACTGAAAATTTCATTTTCCCATAATTCCTTTACGATTGAAGATAGAATGAAAACTCCAAATAGGCTAATTATTGCCTCTTTATAATAAACAACTTTTGTATTGAAACTTTTTTGATAGCTACAATTTTTTAGAAGTTATGAGCTAAAATGTCACTTTCAATCCCCTGCCCCATTTTCTCATTTCCCCATTACTCTGTTACGATTAAAGATAGAAACTTTCAATTAGGGAAATTATCACATAATCATAACGAACAACTTTTACATTAAAACTTTTTGACAGCTAAAATTGCTTAGAAGTTATGAGCTGAAAATCGATGTTCAATTCCCCCCAATTTATCTTTTCCCCATAGCTCCGTTACGATTGAAGATAGAAAGAAAATTTCAATTAGGGGAATCATCACCTTATCATAACAAACTATTTTTAAATTGAAAGTTTTTTGACAGCAAAAATTACTTAGAAGTTATGTGCTCCCATCAGTCGCATTCACTTCCACTTTTTATACGCTAAACAAGCTGATATACCTGGCTTTGCTCCGGATTAAAATGCTTTCATGCCTAACATTTTTAATGTAAAAACTACTATTGTATAAAAATTATTATACACAAATTCCTTTTCATCTGAAACGTTTTTAATTAAAATGAGAATATCAATTGAAAAAAACAATTTTTTTGAACAGACTTTTTATCCATAAATTATTATTTGTTATATAGGCACTTCAAATTTTGTTAAAAATTAGTAAAGTAAAAGAAAGCTTTCAATGAATATTTTGAAACAATTAAATTAACTAGTTAATTATTCATTAATTTAAAGAATGAAAATAAATCAATCATTAGTTGGTCCTGATATAAATTGTTAATCGTCTTCTTTTAAAATTTTCTTATAACCTTCGTCAAGAATTCTGTGAATGTATTCTGGCAACTATATATATTCGTATTATTCTTGTTCTTCAATAATAAAGAATATTGTTACGAATTCTGTATAAAATTAATTTTGAAAAAAATATTAAAGTGAGAGTAATTAAATTTTTGTCACTGAAATGCTAATTTTTAAAAATTTAATAAGGTTTAAAAATAGTTTCGTGAGTTTTCCAAAGATATCGCGGAAAAACGCATTGATTAATTTTTAATTAACTGAAATTTTAAGTAACTTTTGGGCTTTGAAAAGTTGAAGGTGAACTTTCTTTTGTCTTAAATAAAGAGTGTGCAAAGACTGGTTGAAATCAGTCCATTGATTTAGGAGGAGATGCGGAGAATACATACCGACACAATAACTTTTATTTAAATTAAGATAATTATTAGATAATTACAAGATTAAGATTGTTGGCATATACTATGAGCCATAAAAAAGGTTTTAGTGAAGATATCGTCACAATTAATTAAATATTTAATTTTATTTAAGTAAATAGTTAATTTTAATTAAGCAAACAGTTAATTTTAATAGTTAATTTGATAATTATTTAATTTAGCAGATTACTTTAATTTCATATTTAACTAAACATGGCTGCACCAAGATTTGTTTAATAAATTTAATATAAAATATCCAAAAAAGATAGATATATAAGAGTTCCCTTTATCTTTTTTTATATTGAAAAATATCTCATTAACTTTAAAATTGTTTTGGGGTTTTCTGCCTGAGTATTTGCTTTTAACTGCCGATGGAGATTTAAATTTCTTGTTCAAAATGGCTGCATTGATATCCTATGCTTTAAACACACGTATTAAATTTGAAACTCACAATGTTAAACAATTTTTATTCTCTTATATGTTAAGAATTTACTGACTATTATCTCTGTAACCAGGGGGTTCTCTAAATGAGCCCATTCTAGTAATGTTTAAATGCTTCATGTCATGTAATTTTACCATATGACAAAGTAATTTTCGCGCAATTATATGGTAACTTAGATTAAATAAACTAATCTAGAGTCTTTCTTCATTCGTGTCAAATGTCAATTTCTTGCTACTGTTTCAGATAGGCTGGCTTAATGTTATCTAGGGGATATTTGCACTGCTGGGATGTTTATTTCTTTATGATTCCTGCCTGTTGAATGATTATGTGTTGGGATATAAAAAAAATGACCAATCTACTGACCTATAAATCTAGTATAACCGTTTGGAATGAAAAATGGAATGATAAAACCTTGATATAGTGAAAAAAATTAAATGTCATGAAAACAGAATCACAGCGTAAATATTGCTATTTGTAGAAACAGTAAAGTCATTGGCTATGTCTGTATTGATCAATATGCAATATTTCATTACTTTTGTGACATTACCGTAAAGGAATCTACTTTCGCCTTCCAGCTTGCCGAAAGGGATTTTTTTTTGTGTATCTGCCCGTGTGCATGTGAATACGATAATTAAAAAATGGAAAAAGCTAGGTAGATAAAATTTGGTAGAATCAGAATTGTTAGATCTGTATCAAATTTTGGACCAAATCCGTCCGAGCGGCTTCAATCGTTCAAAAAGAAGGCACAAATGTTTACTTGATTTCCTTCATCATACTAAAAAGCATAAAATGCGCCATATTTTGTCACGACATACGAATGTCGGAGGGAGGGGGGGGGCACTCCCGTTTGTGTTGTCACCCTTCCGCCTTGGCCTGGTCTCTGGCGATAAAAATCTGAGCCTTCGTGGCTGTCCTTGTCTTGTCCAAGTTCCACAGTTTTCATGCGAGGAGGTGGGTATACGAGAAAGTCTAGGAGAGGCCACTCCTGCTGGTTTATTTTAAATTTATACAGTCAACGCTCGTTATAACGACCCTCTGCGTCCAACAGCAAAAAGTCTGTATAACAAATGGTCGCTATAGTGGATATAATTGAAAACTGTACACAAGCACGCTCAGCAGTTCCATATAAATAGGCGATTTTTAAAGAGATTCCAACTAAATACTCAACTTATTTTTTTATCATTGGTATTAAAAATAAAATTTTATCAATTAAAAATATATTTTTAAAACAGATTTTAAAGTAGAAAATAAAGGGTGTTATATACTTACAAAGCATTTATTTTCTAAAGAAAAGATTAGAAATGGTTGTTTATCTTTTCTGCATATGTGCTTTTTGCAAAACATAATTTTCCAATTCAGTTAAAGATGATAAATAATGTTCTGTTTTCAAAAAAACATTTTAAAGTCTCAATAGCACTTGAAACATTTTTTTTATTCTAGGCTATTCTAATTTCCGCGCTGTGCTGAGCGGTAATCCCCCCACCCCTTCTGTCAAAGTTGAACTGTAACACTGAAGACTACATCTATGAAGCTTGGCAATATAATAATCAATGTCATTTACGTTAAGAAAGATGTTCTTTTTGGAAAAATACCGGGAAGAGTTTCGCTGAATTGTTGACTGAATTGATTGGACGTTGTATTGGGATTAAACGACACTGTACGGTCGTTATATCGGAAGTAAAAAAACATAATGCATAGGGAAACACAGTTGAGGATTTTATCACTGGTCTTTAAAATGGAATGATCTTTATAATGTGTGGTCGTTATAACGAGCGTCGACTGTATTAGTATTCAATGTTGTTCACTTAAATGTAATTTATACTGGGCTCGGGTGTTGTCATCATTGTAACTAAGGTATCTTTGAAATAAGACAATGAAGCTATGCTTTATTTTAGGGATTCTGTTTTCTTTTAGAGAGAAGTGAATATCTAGAAGATAAAATCCTGGAAGTAATTTCATTATAAGTAAATGAATTTGCGTAATAAATGATAAACTGATTTTCTTATAAAAGGACATTATTTTATTTGTGAACCGCTCAAATTTATGTGAGTTACAAAGTTCTAGTTTCATGTATTTTTATTTTATATTTTAAATATGATTTTATCTAATTTCGCTCAGTAAAGTTCAGTAAGTACTTCAAAGTTTAAAGCTTTAATAAATTTGCAGCGAATTTGTAATGCCATTAATTTTTTTTAATGAGTTGCATTTTCAAATGTGTTTCAATTAAGTGAAACTATTTATTAATTGAATTTAAAATATCAATATTCATAATCATTTATGTAGCATTCATCTGTAACATATGGCTGTGTCACACAGGGCCAGTGGTGATGGTGCAGCTTAACATATATTATCCGAGAAATAACATCTGTCAGAACGGTCCACATCAGCTAGACGGTGATTTCACAGATAGGCCAGCTAATAGGAGCAGTCGTTGATTGCCTTAATGGAGGATATGTGTTTCTGCTTTACATGGCAAGTGCTTTGACAAGGCATACAAGTGGAGCAGGCACTCATTTCCTTTTCAGCATTAAGGTTAATTTTCTTCCTTTGTTTCTAAGTTGAAAATTTTGTCTAAGTTCTCCCTTTGAAACTATCAAATTTCAGTGTATTAGCGTTAATTAATTCAAGTCAAATAGGACATTTTGCTATGCATTTGTGTTATAATTTTATTTCTCTTACTGTGTGTTTTCAGATATATTCTCTTTTTAAAAGAATACTATGTCCTCCTCTCACACTGAAACTTTCATTATAAAATGGTATCATTTGAATCATAAAATATATTTGTTTATAAGATTGAACTTGAAACATTTTGAGACTTAACATATATATATTTTTAGAATAAATCGCTTTATTGCTACTTTCTATTCAGGGAATTTTCGAATCTATTTTAAAGAGAGATGAATCGTGAATAAATCATGAATGATGAGTATTTTTTAATTGTAGGCTAGTTTTTGATCAACTTCTTTTATCTAGATTTTCATCTCTGAATTTTTCACTTAACCTCTTAAAGATTCATTTTTTTTCTAGTAGCAGTATAATAAAATAACTTCAGGATTGAGATTAATTTAAGAAAAGAAATTCATTTAGCTTAGTGGATGGCATAAATTTTTTGCCAATTAATTTTATTAATTACTAATTAATTTTCATGTCAAGACAATTCATTATGCTTTGAGAAAATAAATTGGAACATCTAGGTTTTTGTTTCATCGACGAATTTGGCGAGAACTTACATCAACTTGTATGTGGGCCGCGAGAATTTACGTCGCCGTGTATGTGGGCCTGTATTACACTAAATTATACGTAGGAGGCAAAATGTCCTCCCGATGGTTCTGTGCCCACAACCCACGTCCACCGAATGATCCACAGGTTTAGAGTCCACAGGGTGGACGGGGAAGAGCTCTAGTGTGGTGCAGAAATTTGGAGATGGGGTGCCAGCTCAGGTGTCGTTCTAGTCATCTGGCCGCGGTTCAAAATTACAACGTCCGTCCCCAAATAGCCCTTATGTTGCTTCTAAATGGGGCGTTAATAACCAAACTAAAGTACAGACCACATGCCAATTATATCCATGCAGTTTTCCGCTGTTTTAATCTGATAAGGCTTTTAGAATTTTTGCAAATACTTTGTTGTATTGTGCATACTTTCTATAAATTGTGTGATGTAAAAATTGTTACACACAGAAGATAAAGACAGGGCGGACAAATTAAGCCTAAGACATTATCATGCTAATAGAGGTTCGAATCTCCTTTAATTTTTTTAACCCTTTGCACTCCGAAATATAATAAGATGCATAGTTATACACGTGAGAGTGGAAGGATTGATTTAGTGCTTTAGGAAGCTGAAGAGTATTGTTATTAATTTGATCCAATTTCTAAAAATTAATCTGTGTGCTTTTGCTATTATACGGTTTTTATAATAAGCGCTATCCAACAAGAATGTGAAAAAGATGCATCTTACATAGTGTTGAATCTTACTCTGCATAAGGGTGCAAAGGGATAGGCAGACATGATTTTTTCTCATACGGGAAGTCTGAAGCACCTATATTCGTTAAAATTTCCAGGTCGAATTTTTCAATGGTACAATATTTTATCCATGCCTCTCTATACAAGAAAGTAATAAAAAGCTAACTTTCACTACACGCCTTTATTTTGAGAAAAACTCAAATTTTTGAGCTTAATATAAAAACGTATCGGGAGCTGTAAGGATATCTGATATTTTCGTCTATTTTTTAATATTTGTTTTTTCTAAAAATGCCGATGGATCAAGAGACGGCAGCTTCAAGTCACCGTAAGGAGGAATATGAAATCTTCAAGGAAACGCCCTTCTATTTAATATTTCATCACAAGGGAAATATTTTCATTTTCAAACTGTAAGGATATTTTTGTTTCTTTGTTTGCTACATAAAAGAATATTTCTGCTGAAGTAAAGTTACAGGAAAGAAAATTATGTGAAGTTGAGTCTAAAGCTTTTCTGATATTGCAAATAAGTTATGAATTTGCTGTTGTTCAGGTGTTAGTTGTTTATATGAAAGCACATGACTACCATGTAGTTTTAAATATTTAAATCGCACTTAGAAGTAATTTAAATTTTAATATTTAAATATTTAAACAGTACTAAGAAGTAATTTAAGTATTAATATTTAAATTTTAAATACACGGATATTATGTAACCGAACTATTTGAAAATAATTGTAATGGAATGACAAAATTTAGGTTTTGCTTTGAAATTAAGGCCTTTAAAAATCATTTGAGGTTTTAATTTGAAATATTTTCATATTCAGGTTTTTTTGTAAAGTTTTACCAGATTAGAATAGGTAAGTAGTTATGGCGAGTATTTATTTGGCTGAGGGTTTTAGTAGTGAATGTAACATTTTAATCGATACATTAAAAAGTTGTATCTACTGCGATTCATGAAAATAATTGGTAAAAATTTGCAGTTTCTCATATGAAATTTTTTGAAAAATAATCACTTAGATAATCAATATTGCCAGGATACATAGATTTTCGGGGACTCCATATAATATTTAAATTTATCACACTGAGATTTCTATTATTATGATAAATGTAAATGAAAGTTTAAAAATAAAATTGTTTAGAAAAGTATATTAAAAAAATGAAACTGAATATGTTGGGTTGAGTAATGTTTCATGAGCGTTTTCCTTTCGATGTTAATTACATGCAAAAATAAAACGCATTGTCAAAATATTTCTTATTATTTGAAAGAGATCTGAATACTCTACAAGATAGTGTATTTTGATTTCTTTCTTTTATTAATTTCTGTGCATTTTCGGATTAAGGAAGTGGAACATCAAGTGGTCAAAACTGAGCATTTTCGACACCATTTGCTTATTACATTTAATAGAGCTGTTAAGACGTGCTGATGCTACTCATGAGATTCGTGCTGTCTATACAAAAGGAGCAATTTCTTAAAGTACTCCTACCGTTGGGTTTTGCGGTTCAAATTATAATAACAATAATGAAGAGCCATTGATCCAACCTCTTCGTCAAACGACCAGAGGAATTTTTTTAAAAATAAATTTGAAAATTTAAAATAAATTTGAAAAACCCTCATGGATTATTAATTAACCCACTTAAGGAAAGTTGCCGAATTCGGACTTGCGCCTAGATTAGAATGGAATCATTAAATATTTGGGTCTTAAAATAGGCAAACTACGTTGTAATGATGTAAATGTGGTGTATGAAACCATTTTCAAGAGAAAGCTCGTCGTGGTTTTAGTTAGATAAAAAGTGTTCACATTTGCATATCATCAATTAAACATTTTATCAAAAAGAGTGATAATCCTTCCGCTTTTTTAAAGTAAGTAGCAAAAAATATGTTCTATTATTCTCAGATTGGAAACTTGTGTGGCTACAATATATTGTAATGATTTTTTAAAAAAAATAGTTTAAAGATAATATTAGGGGTTTTTTCTTGTGCTTTTCTCTAAAAGTTGCTTGGATTGAACAATAATCAGTTTCCTAAGTTGGAGTCTTTAAATCAATGCGACCTTGGGTAGAGGAACACCCCAGGAAACAGTCATGATCACTAGTAGTCCTCATAAATTGGAAGTGGAAGGAAGTCAAAGCAGAAAAAAATGCAATAAAATGATATTAAATTCAATAAATACTGGTTCAAAAAGAACAAAAACTAAGTAATAACATTGTAAGGATGATACAATTTTTTAAAAATATTTTCTTTCTACTTTAAAGAGTATTTCATAAGAAGTTAATTGCAGCGTTTTGAAGATAAATAAACTAAAAAAAAATCTATCACTTGTTTTTCATTAAAATTACTTTTTTTATCACTGTACATTAAAAAAATGTCCTGGTAGTCCTAATTCGTCAACTTTTCCATCTATATATTTTAACTCTTTTTGTCGCTTCAGTGCTATAATATATCTAAATCATTGAAATTCTGAGTAATTATAGAAAATAATATGTTTTGTAATTATAATTTTTGTAGCAATAATTTTTTGTTGCCTGATATTGACACTGATTTTATTTTCGTGTAACCAGTCATAGATCTTCAAACTCTGAACATACTTTTGCAAGAAGAAATTCAGCTTATGAATAATCTGTAAACTGGAAACAAATAATTAAACTAGCATAAATAATTATTTTAGAAAAAAATAGATCTGAATTTTTTTAAGAAAAGATTTTAGCTGGTATCTGCAAATTATTTTCGTTTCTTATGAACAAGTTAATGTTAAATGATGCATACATTCTATTTGGCTTTTCCTTTGCTTACTTTTTATTTGCACATTTTTTCAATCCTTTTCTCATTTGCTAGTAGTGTATGTGAAAATTTTCCATTCTTGATTTCCTTTGTTTATTATGAAAATAATAATTTATATAATTCCGAAAAAAATAAATCTTTATGTGAAGAAATAATTTACAAACAATATTTTAAAATCAATGTATTTACTTCAATAAATTTTTCTTTTCATTCGTCTCTAATTTATTCCATTCAAAAATATTCTCTGAAAAGTACAGTTTTTAATGGCCTTTGCTTTAACACGCATTTTATAACAGCAACAACAAAAAAATTATGACTCCAAAAACACAGCATGAATGTGTGTCTCATAAAATGAAAATGAAATTTTACAAATCCCTGCTATGGAAAGAACTATAAATAATTTAATAATAAAGTTTAGAGCTTAATGTTAAGTCCCACTATAATAAATAATCCATATAAAATTATCCATATTGATTATGCAAATTTTTGCTATTTTATTTACACTCGACAATATTGTGTTTGCCTGAGCGTAAGAAATGGATGGTGAAATCATTCCATATCCATGTTTATGTTCAGAATTCACCTGAATTATTATTTTCTTCATAGAATTCCTTTATTACTTGCAAATATTAATAAAAAATAAAAATAAACTTAACTGCAGTATGGAATTTATTTCTCCTAACAAGTCCAAATATAAGAAAATAGTTAAAATATTCATATTGATTGTTCAAATTCTTGAAATTGTATTTGAACTCGACAGCACTGTTCACATGAACATAAGAGAGGCATATTGAAATCATTCCATAATGTTTATGTTCAGAACCCATCTCAATTTTTTCTTTCTTCATAGATTTCCTTTATTAATTCCAAATATTTCTAAAAATAAAAAGAAGCTTAAATTGAGTGCGGAATTTATTTCTCCTAACAAGTTCAACAGTATCACATGCTTCACTTTGTTTGGATTAGCTCAAGCACGTAAATAAAAAATTATTTTTCATGTTTATGTTCAGAACCCATCTAAATGTTTCCTTTCGTCATAGAATTCCTTTATAACATGCGAATATTAATAAAAAATAAAAAGAAACTTAACTGCAGTATGGAATTCATTTCTCCTAACAAGTTCAGCCGTATCACATGCTTCACTTTGTTTGGCTTAACTCAAGCATGTAAATAGAAAATTATAACTCCTAACCTCTTTTCAAAGACTGCTCGTTTAAAAACGTGACAAACGCTCCAAACACGCCTACGAATACATTTCTTCCAAAAATTCTCCGACGCAAATGTCTCCTCCTAAGAGTTTTCCAACAAAAACAGAATAGGGAAAAGAAAAAAAGGCTCTTTTGTCTATATTGATATGTAAAACAACAAAGAAAGTCTTAAAGTTCCCTCAGGGTCTCCTAGCTGTTCCAGCTTAGGGGTCTAAAGAGGTGAAGTCTCGAAGGGGGCGGGGTTTGGAATTAATGGATAGAGAAGACATACAAATGGATACATTTTCTACAGAGAGTTCTGCATTTTTCTTCCTTCTTAACACTTTTTTTATCTTTCCACCATCCACCAAAGAACTTTTTTTCATCTTAGCCCTGGAGGAATTGACGATTCTTTGTGTCCATTTGCCTCTTAGTCCTTCTTAAGCTTTGCCCCCCTCCTTTTTTCTTGATTTTTTTTCTCTAAATTCTACTTTTAGTATGTATGTATTGATTGAGAGCTGGGGTTGATGGGGGAGGGGTCTACGGGAACATGCATCGTTGCACGAAGGTGAAGAAAAAACGTTTATGCTCTAGATTTTGTTTTTTTCTTCCTGAAGAAGATGAGCAAACTACGTTTTTTTTTGCTGCCAGCCCCCACCCCCCTGCGTCCTTTTTTCCTTTTAGCCTGTTTCCGGGGAGTATTGTCGCTTTGGGGGTATGTTCGAAAGATTTTTAGGCCTCATTCCGAGTTCGAATGCAGAAGGCAAAGACCCCTTGAGCTTATAATGATAACACGGCTGGGAGCAAAGGCCGAAAAGTACAGAGTGGGAAGAACTTTTAAAAAATTCAAATCGCGCCGTAATTCCTGTATGAAGGAATTTAAATGTTTTAAGGCTACGGAGATCAGTTCACAAAGACCGACCTCAGATGATGATATTCGCGCTGATTTTTGAATGATGTTGAGTGTGAAATTGTATGCATATTGAGTGTAGTAAAACTTCCATGAGAAAAGTTAGTTAGGGCCCAAAACACGATTTTTTAAACAAAAAAAAATTGACATTAGTTATGATGTTGACAATTATTTTTATCTTGACAACATTATATATTTTGAAGGCTAGGAGAAATTGACGATAGTTTGTGTCTACCGACCTCTCAGTCCATTTCTAAGCATTTGAGGCCCAAAACAAGCATAATATCTAAAAATTGAAAATGGATATTATTTGTTTTGTAGACAATCATTATGTTGACAATTGTTTATTATGTTGAGGACATTATTTGATTTGTAGTCCAATAGGAATTCACACCAAGCATAATAATAAACAACAAAAATCGACATTATTTATTTTGTTAGCAATTATTGTATCTGGAAATATTTATTAAGTTGACAACATTATTTATAGGTAGTGTTGGCAGAACTGACGATTTCTTGTGTCCATTTGCCTCTTAGTCCTCAGAGAATTTTTTCATGCTTTGGAAAATACGAAATTTCTCCCATGATATTTTTAATTACCATCATTAATGAGTTAATTTGAAAATTACACTGGGTATTCATTCACGTAATAAAATTATTAAATCTATCTGCTTCTTTAATGACTTCAATTTCTCAATATCTTGAGATGTGTAGCAAATTCTCGGGCAATGCATAAAAGTTTCTTTTCTGTAAATCTTTTAAAATCTCAATTTTTTATTGGAATTGATTGATAGTATTTTATGGTAACGCATTTTGATACGATGGCGGTTTTATTGGCATATCTAACCAAATCCATGAGCATAGGATTCATGATAAAGGACATGTGTGGTATATTGTGTTAGTTAAGTCAAGCCGCAGCATCTAAGTAGCACCTGAGGCAAAAGTTTGACTCAGCTTCTATAAAAGTGTGTAAGTTGATTTCCAGGAGAAATTGTTGGTTCACATTTATGTTTCGCTTGGAGGCAAACCAGGAAAGCCTCCAGCAACTAGTCCGACTACATCGAGTAATTCCCCCTCCCCAAACCCTAAATCGTTCTACCAGTTTCTAAATCATGTTGGCTAAGAGCACAGCCACATGATAAAACTCAAAACTTTTTCCTCCGAAGCATGTTGCTGTAACCAAGCCTTTAATGGTCGAGTTTCTGTCATGAGCTCCTAAATGGTTATGGATTATGAATTTAACAGTCAAAACGCAGATTTGTCATGAATCCGTCTATAGATATTTCCTGCAGATTTTTTTTGTTCCTTCTGAATTTTCGAGGCAAAATCTTTGTCCGCTGATATTTTAAGGTATCCGACTAGGTTGAAAAAGCGATTTTCGAAGAAAAACTCAAAAAATTTTCATGATCTAAAAATAAAGCCACAACTTTTAAGATTCTAAAACAGTCTTTGTTTTTATTCTTATACCTTAAATATTTTATTTGAAATACGTTATAATATTTTTTAAATGAAAATTTTACTAAAATTGGTTAACGACAGACTAGATATCTCCTAAAAATCATTAAAATTCATTGAAATTTTGTGCACATGTGTCAAAAACCTTGGAAAGTGTAATAGATCTCAAATTTTATGATAGCTTTATTTAGTCATGTTTTACAGTCACTTTCAGTTCGAAACATAGGATAATTTTGGCGAAAAAACAATGACGCCAACTTTGAATGTTCATAAAATATTTGTTTATTAAAATAAATTTATCTTGCGGTCTATTACATTCTAGATAGTTTGAGAAGTACGCATGCGAAATTAAAATTAAATATATCCCATATTTCTTCAATTATACTGTTTTTCTTAACATTAACAATTTTAATAAAATTCTTGGAAAAATTTTTATTTTCAAAAACTACTGATGATATATGATTTTTTTATTTCTAATTGTGACTATTTAAGCCTATTTTGTTATTTAGCTCTGTAAGTCTTTCTTGTTTTCTATAATTTTTCCCCCGAACCTAGTCGGGTACCTTAAGGAACAGAAACATTTCGTCACAATATCTTAAAAAATAAACGTAAAATATGTTCTCAATGTGTCAATAACTAAATAGAATTATTAATGAAATTATTCTTCTTTTTAAATTACTGGGAACAAATCCTTAATTTCTTTAAACAGCACAGATTGGTCAAAGAGAAAAAATTCCATGAACTTTAAGTTTATTTGATTTCATTATGATATTATCTGAGACTTGTTTATTTCACATTGCTTTTTAATTTTTGACGTCGCTTTGTTAGTTCTGCTTACTGCAATAGTTTGTTTCACCCGTCTCTGAATTTTCTGAATTGTTACAGAAGATACTTCTAACAACAAAATTATGGATTCTTTTAAGTAATCTGGAATTTCTAAGTTTTACTTCAAAAATGAGACCTTCAAATTCAAAATCAGTACCATTGTAAGAAATATTTCCACTTGCTAATGTTTTGAATTTTTTAATTTGCGCTCCAAATTTCACTTAAAAATGAATGAAAAAAATAAGCAAACAATTTTAGATGGGATTTGACTTGGATTTTGTAGTTGCTAATGTTGCATATTTTTGCTTAATGCTTGCATTCACAAGTTATTAATCCATGGTCTCATCAGGCATTTTTTTATATTAAGTAATTTTATAAAATAGCTCTTTAATCATAAAAATTCTTAACTTACTTTCTTTGATCTTTTTCTGACTCGACCCATGATCTCTACCTTTTTATTAGCTTTTGCATGTGCTAAAAAAATAACTCGAAAACTCTCAAAATGAATATTATTTTTTGGTGTACAAAAATGATCAATACACATTTGATCCATAACTGGATGGCTTATCAAAACTCACACCATTAAACCAAACATCCAACAAAACCATTTCGATACGTTCTCTAAAAGGTTTTTAATCCTTTGTGCTTGCATAAAAACACCCGAAGCATATTTTAAATTCATGCAAAAGGGATTTGATAGGGAGAAAAAAATCCCATCTTTTTCTCTAGAAGCAGATCATGTCAAACTCTGCTCTGGAAAACGAACGGATGGAATCCTTTATGCCTACAAGTTATTATTTATAAAGGAAGAAATCCCTTTAAACTTGGGTTACATCACTACATCCCAATCCCAACCACAAAAAGCTGAAAATATGTGATTTTCTGCTTTTTTCATCCCCTGTCTCGTTCTCATCACTACCTTCTCTCCCAGAAATCAGACTCTCATTCGGCATAGAAAAGAATCTTCGCCATTATTCTTTATCGTACAAAGTACCCGCCGAATCGTTTGTTATGTTCCTGTATTTAAAGCAAGGAATGACTCCACCGTTAGGACGGGGGTGTAGGGGGTGGATGGAAAAAGCATATTTTCTTCCCTCTCTCTGTGCCATGTCCCACTCTCTAATGATATAAAGCGAATGGGAGGGGTTTCTGATTATTAATTTTATCTCGCATCGCTCTCTGCATCCCAGGGAAGATAAGAAGACGAGAGAAGATAACAAAGAGATGCGCTAATGATTCTTGGAGGTAGAAAGGGGCGGGGTTTGCATCGCATCTGTGAGCATGCGCAGCAGCCGAAGACCGTCCTTCCAGAAAGCTGGATTGATGATCATTGCAGACTGAGTAGCGAATGTTTCAATAACAAATTGTGCAGCCCCCATTGCCAATATTTCTTGCCCGACCCCCCTTCCTCAACATTCTCTTTCTAGAATGCTGCCTGCTGTACATTATTCTGTCTTTTCTTTTCTTTTTTTTATTAGTATTATTACTTAAAATGTAAGTAGTGAGTGGAGGTGTTTCAGATTCCCTGTTTTCTAAAATGCTGACGCGGTGATAAATAGTGAAGGGGTGCTGCAAGATCAGAAGTTGAAGTACTTTTTTCTTTCTTATTTTGGAAGGAAAAGGAGGTTTAGTGCATGGGGTACTGGCTGGAAAAAATAAAAAGAAAGGAAATAGAGTTATTGATTCTGGACATATAGTGATTGAAGCAGTATTTTTCGAAAAGCAATCTCTTAAAGATTGTCTTCGACTGTCTCAGTGCAAAAAATTTCAATTTTGTGAAACATCTTTTTATTATTTTTTTCGTTTGCGAAATTTATAGTGAACACTTAAAGATTTTTCATTTGGAAAGAATAATTTTAAATGCAGTTCTTGCAGACACCTTGACAAAAAGAAGACAATCACATCGAGGCAATCTAATAGTTAGCAGTCCATTGGACAGAACAGAATACAAAAAACTGTCAATTTCAAAATTAAATGTGTTTTTATGAAATTTAGGCATTATTCTAAGTCGTCTTATACTCCTCACGATATTTTTCATAAAATGCTTTGTTCTCCCCCAGATTTTCTCGTAATTACGATGCATTTTGTGTTTGCCTTCGTAGCATGGTGACGAGAATTGAGTATGCCATTTGAACCTCTTCTCTTTGATCAAATGGGCCCTAAATATGGTACAGATCTACAATTCCAATAAAAAAAACTATACACTTAATATCATCCATCTATCTCGTCATTTTTTTAGTAACTTTATTCATATGCACCGCACACAGGTGGACAGATAGACAGATTTCCCGTTGATAGATTTCATTAAAAATTTAATGGAGTAGGTATATTGGTGTAGAAAGCACATACCAAATTGTATTCATCTAGCTCGTCCCGATTTTGAGTCATCGTAGTTGCATACACACGAACAGACAGACATAATTAAAAAATGATTTTTCTGACTCAGGGGATCTGAAACATGGAGATTTATCAAAATTACGAGGTCTAATTATCGGCAATTATAGAAAAGTTAAGCGCCGTTTATACGTTTCTCACTTATACGCCCTTTACATTTATGCGTCATTTCATCGCAGTCCCCAATCTTTCGTATTCATTGTAATGATAAAGTACTTCGTGTATACGACGTAATGCTTCGGTTATACGTCGTTTCTCCCCATTCTAAAGTGAGAAAATTTCCTCTTTTCTAGTACTTGAACTGCGGTAAAGATAGAATGACTTCGAAATTATTCACAATCGATAAATTAATAGAAGAGAAACTGTCTGGTGATAATTTAAGCGCTGATGGATAAGTTATTCCACCTTTCCATAAAGGCGCAATGGACTCCGCTGAAAAATTTCGAACTAACTTCTTTTGGGAAAAAATAATGAAAAAACATTCAAAGAACTTAATTCGATTCATAATGCTGTACTTAATACTACAGACAATCAGCACGTCAGACGACGATTAAAAATTTTCCTAATGAAACGCCTACCTGCATGCACATAAATTATATAATATGTGTATAATTAGTAACCAAGATATGCAATAAAAGTATGATTTTTCTAACTTTTATGACACATGTTTCATTTCAGAATTTAATTATTGCTTTCTATATTATGTAGCATTATACTAGCTCTATCTTAACAAAACTTTAAAATTAATGCTTTTGAGTGAATTTGAATAAGTAACATTAAATTTGTAATCAAAGTTGTTTATTAAAATTTCGATTATACGTCTTTTCATTTATACGTCGTTTTAAATCAATCGCTTGAAAGACGCATAATCGGGCGCTTTACTGTATTTTCTTGTCGTATATGAGTGTTTCAAATTTACAAAATTCTTCTGTCTTCCTTCTATGGCATCCCTTTCAACTTGCACATTAATGTAAAATATTTCGTTGGTGTGGCGTAGAAGTTTGGAGAGGGGGGTGCCAGCTCATGTGTCGTCCTCGTCATCTGACCGAGGTTCAAAATTACGAGGTCCGTCCCAAAATAGCCCTCGTGTTGCTTCAAAACGGGACGTTAATATAACTAAACCAAACCATCTTGTCGTATATGAGAAAATGAGAAAGGTTTCACTTCGCAAAATATAATAACAAAGGACACGGCTCTTAAACTATGAGTTTCTACAATAAATGAGGTAACTAAGAGCAATATGGGTTCGGGAAAACTTCCAATGTGTGGTCTTTCAGCTTCTTTAATATTTGAATGGAAAAACAGTCACTCAGTAATCGTGAATAGAAAAAAAACCCTTCATTAGTATTTGCAGAATATCTATTTTAAATAGAAATCTCTTCTATTTATAAATAAATGATGCTTAATTTTCTGGACAAAAAGAGGTGACTAATGGAAACAAATTGCGATCTGGTATAGAATACAATTAATAATCAATAGAGTTTTTGGTAGAGGACTTGATTTTGAGATAATCTTTGAAACAATTCATAAGATTCAATTCATTCTTCTAATGAACTGATATGCAGATTATGATTATTTAGTATCAAAATTAACAGTTCGATATTTTCTTGGTACATTTCTGTTGAAATCATCTCAAAATTCTTATTCTGATAATCAGACATCACTTTCAATGCCATACATATTTATGAAAATTTATATTATTTCTGTTGGTATGAGTTGAAAATCTTTAAACTTTCCCAAGCGATTTTCTTTAAAATGCTATAAATTTGCATAACATTTAAAAGAGTACCAGAAATAGAATCCCCTACAAATTACTTTTTTGGATGGCGAACATTGAGGTGAAATTTGCTTTCTGTCTGACGAAATAAAAGCAATCTGTGATTTCTTAAGAAAAGATACTTTTTAAAACTTAGTGTATGCTGCATAAAAAATATAACAGTACATAAAATTATTGTGTTGGAATAATTAAAATTTGTTAACATTATTTTAAAAATAAACGCACTCTTAAAGAAGAATATTCAAATCTGTTTTAGGAGAAATTTGTACGGAACTGTTTTTTATTTTTTTTATTAAAAGTCACAAGGATATATTTGCCAATGAGAAAAATTCAAAGTTGCTAGATTTTCATACATATATAAATTCATATTGACATCCTTAACTTTTGCTTTCAAGTAAACGCTTTTTTTGTTACCAGTCTTCTGACAAAAATATTCCAACTTCTTCCTGTTTTTCTGTTGAAAATGCACGCAGCACCAGAACCTAGAAAAAATGAAGCATGAATATAATATATTGCTAGTACATGTTAAAATACAGCAATATTTATGAAAATATGAAGCTGAATTTAATTACTATTGTAGTTTCAATGTGATGTTGTTTACAGTAGAAGTTATAAAGCGTCAATAAAAATGTTTGGCAACGAATAAAGATCTGTAACATAAGCTGTCATCTGCTATCACTTCCAGTTTCGGCGAAAGTGACGATCCACTTTTATTTTAATTGTTTTGATTTGATATTTTATTTAACATTAATAATATGCTAAATGATAAATTGAAACCTTTTAGAATTTTTTTTTCCAATTTTTTTTCTTTTCCTGAAACAAACATGTTTGGAAAGCAAACGTCAATTCTGCTTCTGATTAATTTAATAAAAAATTGCACACAGAGCATTAATGTTAAAAACACAACATGAAAATTTTTGCTTTTTTTAAACTTGCTTTTACGAAATTTGTTCATCTATATACAAATTCATGCTTTAATCCATAAACACAGTTAAATGGTATTGGACAAAAGAAAGCTTCTTTATGATGCTTTGATTGAGAAAACTAGGGAAGCTTGACCCCAGTTTTAATTTTTCTAATATTTCTAGAATGTCTTTAATGTAAGCATCATAAAAAAGTCAGTTGTTAAGAATGAGACATGCACTTACGTCACCCCCGAAAAAAGCTCAACTGATATCTCACCCAAACATAAAGTAAATATATTTAAATGAAATCATATATAGTCAACCCTATGCTAGGGAGATGTGACCTTAGTGTTGTATTCTTTCAATAATTATTTAAAAATAGTTTTTAAAATTATTTATTCACTTATAAAACTCAAGTACCAAAACACTAACAATTAAGTCAGCAATAAAAGCAAAGTGTTGCTAGAACAACCATCCACCTTGATTATTGATTACCACAAATTCCACCACAACAGAAAAATGATCTCAACCATATACTTTACATCAGTTGACCCCGAACATCGTAGTAAATTACAAAAGTTCTGTATAAAACTTGAATTATTCTATAAAATTTTAAAAATTAAACCACTTAGCATTAAAATATTTCACATCTTCAAATATCAAATTATAGCTTGGAGTATACTCAAACCATCAGGAGTAAAGTTCAGATCTACAGAAGAATGAAAAATTGAAAATTTATTTCGGAATGCCCAAAACGCATTCACTACACACCATGGAAATGTCTGTTTAGGATGGAAAAGAAATTCATTCTAATATACTATATGACCAAAGGCCAAATAGGGAGGGTATTAACAAATTCCCACTAACAACCCCTATCTCACAATTTAAGAAAACCCTCTGGTGTAAAGTTTCCCTAGTTTCCCCTATTGTCAAAAGAAATATAGCGTTTCAGTTTTATTATTTGTATGGTCATCACTTGATCATCCAAACAGTTTCATTAATATTTCATTCCGAGTAATTTTGAGCATCATTTACCCTTTTTATCCAAATCCTTTACCATCCAAATACCTTTTTTAATATATCAAATGTACATTGTAATATTAAAAGTAAATCAAACGCAATCTTTGGGCTAAGTAACTTGACAGAAAAAGGGAGGGATATAAAAAAGTTAAAGGTAATTTCGGTATGCTCAAAACAGATAAACTTGCCTTAAATCCAGGGATATAATAAAAGAGAAGATCGATTTTGCTATATCAGATAAAACAGATGGTAATATTGAAATGTTATATTATATAATTGCATTTTTTTTATCTACATCGCATTTAATTGTATCTTGTGTTAAAACAAATAATTCGATTCTGCTTGTTTTATATTATATGATAGAATACCTGACAAAAAGTTCTGAATAATTTTTAATTATATTCAGAGTAACTGTGAGCTTTTCAGAATTGATTTACTATCGAGTACGACTTTTGATATATCATTTGGGCATGTCGCATTAAAGAAAAATTGAATTAAACTATTACATTCATTAACGTAAAAAAACAAGGCAGGATCGTAAAAATATCTCGGGTTGTTTTGCTAAGCCAAAAAAAAAAAAAATGAAAAATTTGTCTAATAAACAGGGATATAATAAAAGAGTAGTTCGGTAAATGAAGAAAAGACTACTTTGTAATGTTTTGAGTACATCTTGTGTTCTAGCAAATAATCGGATCGGATTTAATGTTAATTTTTAATTACATTCCTTATCAAACTTCTTAAATCATTATTAATCATATTCATTCACGATAAATCTGATCATCTTCTAGCACCAAGTAGGTTCTTTAATATATAAGTTGGACATTCTTCTATTAACGGTAAATAAAGTGAAACATATTGAGCTTAGTAACTTAATAACCATAAACTTGCATACTTCCGGCCGGGATAGCATGCGGAAGATTTGATGATCACGTGAGCGATAAACTGTTTCTACGAGGCAAACAGCAATTGCTAACTGTATTGTTCCAGCCAAATGCAGCAACACATAAATGAGCTTTGGGCTACAGAAGTAAACAGTCAATTGAAGAAAATTAACAAAAACAACTACTCTAATAGTATAAAGTAGAGTTCCTGCCTGAAAAATGTAGTTTCCAGTAAATTATGTAGTGTGAATGCACTTTTCTAGCAAGTTTTGGACAACAGCCCTAAGTCCAATTTTCGCCTTAGGAGGATGAATTATTTCCAATATGCCCAAAGCATGAAAGTTACCAGGAAAGAACCTCTGTCTAATACCGTTGTAAATAGAGCAGCCAAAGATGTGATGAGATACGGTGTCATCATCCACAGGAGCATAACATAGTAACATAATAAAATAAGAGAAGGATATATAAAAACTTGCAGATGAGTTTATGTCCTAAATAACAAACATGCTTGCAATGTAGGGTATAATAAAAAAGAAGTTCGATTTTATAAAATTAAATAAAACAGACGATAGATCAAGAAAAGATTGCCTTAAAATTTTATAATGTAAAATGTTTTTGATACATTTTGCCCCAAATTCAGGAACTTACACAAAGAGAAATTCTATTTCGTTAAGCTGGATAAAACCAATGATGAAGAAAAGAAGACTATATTGTAATGTTATAATGTTTTTATTTTCACTATACTTGATAGTGCTAAAATGCTTTGAGCCCTATTTGAAACATTCCAACAATTGAAATATCATCGTGTGTTAATAAAATAACTCTCGTTGAATCAAAATACTGACTCGACTGTCCTATTTAAAAAAGTCCACCAATTCAGGAAACACAGTATATTATTAAGCGAATTAAAATGCTTCATTGCTTCTTCTGTATGTATGCCATTTGAAAAATTCCATCAATTCGATTATTGGCTTCCAAACGACTTGAGAAAAACCTCCGTAATACGATAAAGTGAAAGAACTACATCTGGAGGAAAAAAATCGTCTACAATTGCGAAACTACAGCTTGTTAGCGCATTTGGAGGAACTACAGCGCCAAGGCAAGACTAGGAAGAAAAATTACAGAATTGGAGGAAGTGAGTCTAATAAAAATCCAATATCGCCACTCTTTAGAAAAGTAAGTTTGACACCGAAAAATATGATATGGAATGTTATCCGACGACAAATCTGACAAATAAATCGAATTATCGGAAACAATGTTGACGGAGGAACAAAAAAATAAGAGGGGGTGGGAAAAAATTCCTACGGCGCATGACTCGTTTGGCCCCAGGGGCGACTAAAGCAATCCAGCAAGAGTTGTTGGCAATCCTGCATAAATATCATCGAATCAAAGTTCGAAACCGTGTACCGCCATAAATAATAACAATAAAAAGTGAGAAAAAGATGCTGTAAAGGGGTATTGGGAGGACATAGGAGAAAAAGCGTCAAGTCACAGCAGATTTCTTGCACAAACAGAGGGAATTTTTTAGGTAGGAGGAGGTTTTCCTTCTTTTTTAAAGTCTCAGTTGGATAGGGGAAAGATTTAGGGATTTTTGTCATTTCTTATTCTAAGTTTTGCATCCGTTTTTTTGGTGTTTTTTTTTTCTTTAGAAGTTTGCGTTTGAAGTTGGGGAAAATGTAGGGCAAAGACATAAAACTTCTGTAGAGGAGCAAACCTTTATGAGTGGTTATTTCTCATCTTGGAAAGTATCCTTAAAATATATCTTTCTTTATTTGGGTATAAAGGAAGCATCTTGAAAAATATCACTTGAACGAGCAGAGTGACATATTCTGAAACACGTTTGCTTGTTGAAGATTATAATTGCTTGAATTAAGTAGTATGAGGGGTAATTTCTCATTTTGGAAGTATATCTTTCTTTATATGGATATATGGGAAGAGTATTAAAAAATATCGCTTTAAGTTCTATTTATTGAAGTTTAGAAGTACCTTTATGAGTGGTTATTTCCCATCTTGGAAGCATCCTTAAAATATCTTTCTCCATATATGGGCATATAGAAATTATATCTTGAAAACTAACACTTGAACGAATAGAATGACATATACTGAAATACGCATGTTTGTCGAAGGTTATAATTATTTGAATCACTATGAGAGGTAATTTCTTATTTTCGAAGTATTCTTAAAATATCTTTCTGTTATAGGGATATTTGGGAAGCATATTAAAAAAACTAGAAAATCACCCGTCATAGTATGACGGGTGCAAATTGCCTCTTCATTCAAGAGATTTTCCGTCAAATTTGACGTGTTTATATATATATATATATATATGCGAGAGAAATGTTTAACATTTATTGGAAACAAATAAAATAAAAAAATGTTTTATGACAGGAAATATTTTTTATTTCCATATTATTTACATATTTCTTTATTCAAAAAACATCTTGGTAAACAACATTCCGTGTG
The DNA here is from genome assembly GCA_013235015.1 of Araneus ventricosus. Taxonomy (NCBI): domain Eukaryota; kingdom Metazoa; phylum Arthropoda; class Arachnida; order Araneae; family Araneidae; genus Araneus; species Araneus ventricosus. Next base: position 642,919 of record BGPR01000040.1, read on the forward strand.
AAGTATTTTTAGTTGTTTAACAATTTTCCTTGTACTTCAGATGTCTTTGTGTAAATTTTAAAGTTGCCAAAAAATATTATCAAATTATATCATTACGATTGCAATAAATAATCAGATGTATTGTGGCTTCCAAACGCGCAGGATATACCATTGACGTGATTACTACTTTCTATTAAAAAGCGGAAATTAATTTGAAATATATGATTAATATAATTTAAAATTTCTCGGGAACTATTGATCATAGCGAGATAAATTTTACATCAATCGATAGCGAATTTTATTTCACTATTTTAGAGCTATTAAATTTGAAATTAGAACGACAATTACTTTTTTAAATTTAAAAGTACTGAAATTTAGATGCTCTAAAAATGAAATAATTCTGCTTAACGTCTGGCAGTGCTATGGCGCGAGTTTTATTGTTGGCGACGTCAGAACGTTACCGTATCAGTTAGAAATAGATCTGGGCTATTATATTAGTAATATCGCTTGAAGGAATGACATATAATGAGATGGATTTATTTGTTGAAGACCATACGTGCTTGAATTAGGTGGCATAAGGGGTAATTTCTCATTTTGGAAGTATCCTTTAAAGGCATATAGAAAGCACATTAAAAAGTATCACTTGAACGAGGAGAATGATATATTCTGAAATTTTCTGCTTGTTGAAGATCATAATTGCTTGGATTAGATCCTATATGACTTTCTCATCATCTCTCAATGTTAAAAATTATCCCTATATCAAGGAAACACTCAAAAATATTGCTTGAACGGGAAGAATGAATATTCTGAAATATAAAAGAAAATTGTTTGTTGAAATTTAAAATTGTTTGAATTTCGTAATTTCTCACCTTGAAACCATCATTAATCCTTTTTATCCGAATATGAACGAAGCGCCCTGAAAAATATCACTTGAAAGTTGCACATTCTGAAATAAATTTGCTTTTCGAAGACTCTAATTGCTTGAATTAGGTAATGTATGAGTGGTAATTTCTGATCCTAGAAGCATCATTAAAAGATATACCTCTTAATCAGGATATAAAGGAAGCTTCTTAAAAGTTGCGTTTGGACCAGCGGCATATTCTGAAATGAATTTGTTCGTTAAAGTTGTTTGTTATAATAGCTTGAATCAGTTAGCATATGTTATAATTAGATAGTATGAAAGGTCTTTTTATTTGATTTCAAAATTCTAAAGTACTTGGAGCAGAAACTCTGTGTATCAAGTTATGAAGCAATGAAATCTTGTTTGTTATATAACTCTAGAAATGTCTTTGATTAATAATTCATATCACGTTAAACCATTTACAATAAGAACATAAATTTTTTCCCAACTATAAAGTTAGTCTTTATATACTTATCGCAATTGTTTATTTGGATGGGGGAATCATATTGTTTGCTGAAATTTTTGTCAACATAAAGTATTTGCAAGGACATTAACCATTAGAGTTTCAAGAAGACTAAAAAGTTTATTTCTTTAATATTTGACATATCATTCATTTCTGTACGCTACGTTGAAAAGATTTCTTTTGCAATATTCTAAAAAAAATTTATTTGTAACTTTTTTATTTTGTAAAAGTGTTAGTCTGTCTGATCTTAAAGTTTCTGATGTCGAATATTTTACGTTTTGAAATAACTAATAATAGTTAGAGTTAAACAAAAAGTTAACTTTTTTATATATGATTAAAATACTGTGTCGAGTAGAAGAGGTTTTCGAAAATGAATTTAAGATAAAAATTCAATTTCATTCAAGAAAAAAATCTGTTTTTTTTATTTACAGGAATTAATTTAATTTAGGGGATTTCGTCTAGTAAAAATATGGTATGGAAAACATGCTAAATTTCCATCTGTAGACAGACATGATTTTTATGATACATTTGAAGCTTTCTTTATCATTTATTATAATCATACCATTTTTTAACATATCATTTATCAGTATTCTGAATCTTATTAAAATTTGAATACTTCTACATAAGGAAGAAAGGCGTCCATAATATAATGAGTATAAATTTACAAAGGAAAGTCAATAAGTTCGGGAAAGTTGTTTAATTAATTACTTATTACTTAAATGGAAAAACTATTAATCTGTGGAGAGATTACACATTTCCAGATTGTTTGGAAGTTATTAAATATTGGCTTGAACAATAGACCTTCATTCATTATTCTATAATTAAATAAATACATGTAATTATCAAAATAATGAGGAACAACAATAAAGACCACGAAGTGCTTTTTAATTCTTGGAGAATAGTTTCTTTATTGGATTATATTATGTTTAATTCTACATTTAAACACAAAAGATTCTTCAAAAGAAGTTACAAAAATAAATCTCGATAAAGTTCATAAGCTAAGACAAACTAGAATCATAAACAAGTAGCAAAAGAGATTTGAAGTGAGATTTTTCAGGAACTGTTGGTAATTTCCATGTATGATTCAGATTATTATTATTATTTGAAAAATTCTTTAACGCATAGAAGTAATTCCTTTAAAGGAAATTGTTGAAATATATTTATGAAATTATTTTATTTCTTTTTAACAATAGGATTTGCAATATATTTGGAAAAAACATTCACATTCATTTCTGCTTCTATTGTACCACATAAATCTGAAATTGAGTCCTACGTTATTTTTCACGAAAGCAAATAAGCCATATTTACAAAATTCACGATAAGAAATTATGAAAAAAAATTAAATTGAAGAAAGTGTCCAAATTTTCTTTTAAATATTCTTTTAAAAAAAAAGAGATATTTTCTAGAAAAGTAATTTAAGATCTACTTTAAATGAATAAAAATAAAAATTTACAGAGAATTTAAAAACAGCAAATGTGAATTTCCTATCTTTATCAGGTAAAAAAAAATTAGGTGGAAGCTCATATTTATATCTATCCAAATATCACAGAAATCTATCCTGTTTAGGCTAAAAATTTCAACATATACAAAATAATAATCTTTGACAAATTTTTAGAACCTGCTACTTTTCACTGTTTATAATAATAAGGCAAAACACAGAAAACTGAAATCCTCTCAATCTCAGAGGACTAGAAGATATTGTAAACATACTTCTTACATTTAAAATCTTTCTCCAGTTTTACATTCATCTCTGTGTCTAATAATGCACTGTTTTAAATATTTTTGATTTAAAACAATGTTTAAAACATCCTTGGATTTTTCTCATTGAAATCTCAAAAGCTGAACATGCATAGCAGCAAAAATTGTTTTAAAATTACAAATCGCATGTCTCTACAAAATTAAAGTTTTCGAAATGTTTTCTGCCAGTTTTGTATTCTAAATAATAATGTTTCCTTTGGTAAATCTGAGTAAAATTTATATCCTATATGTTGTTAACTTCTATTTTATTAAGTAATGTACATTTTGGAATGATATTATGAAAAGATGGTGTTATATACCAAATTATCTTTATTTAATTTGTTATTAGTTGGACATTTCGAAGCAAAAATTGTTATTTAAAGTATTTAAAAAAAATAAATATGACGAAGTTACTTGTTTGTAATTTTGTTAAGAAATAGTATGTACTTACCACTATATCTTGAAATTTTAATTTTAAAAAATAATCTTCTATTCACATTTTCAAGCTAATATTCATTTAGAAGTAGAAAATGCACTTAACACTCAAGTAATTATTAAAAATATTTATATTAGCAATTTAAATCATAAAATATTTTTAAGAGCATTCTGTTCTGATAAAAATAAATTTTATCTTTCAGATTGCTGTCGCACTGCTAAACAAATCCTATATGTTGTTAACTTAATAATAATTGTTGTTAACTTCGTTAAAATATTCCTTAAGTTCTGTTAGATCTTTTATTTATTTATATTTTTGTATAGTCAAGTCATAGTTGAATTTTTTTTATTTAAGTTGTTTGGTAATATAGTGTGTAACTAATAAATCCCAGAGAATTATTCATTAACTTTTCAATAAAAATTATAAACTAGCTAAGCACTTGCTTTGAAGAGATTACCTCGGAAATTTTAAAATTGTTTTTCATTAGACTTGTAATATTTTTTAATTATATGCAAGATTCTGGATGGAATTAATATTTAATAACCAAAGATCGAGGACAAATGTTTTCACGCAAATATTGTTTAAATCATCGTTTTATGTATACTATTTGCTCTCTAAAATGCCTCGAAAATTTCTTAAAAAGTATTTTCGCAAACAGTTTCTCTAGTGAATTAATATATTTATATATAAAGATATATAAATATATATTTTATTTTTCCCATTGTACGAATCTTGTATTTGAAATTCTAACCATTTTATATAAATTCTACCATCGAATATTTCAACGTGGGTTTGTTATTCATGTTTGACGCAGCAGGTCTAAATCTGATTGTAGTGCCATTAAGTCAAATTACTCTAAAACACTATGATGAAATAACTGTTAATAAATGAAAGAAAAACAAATTAAACTGGAACATTCGGTAAAAAAAGGAAAATAAAGTCTAAAAGCCTCTTTCTTTTTTTCAACACATCTTTATTTCTCTTTCTAAAAAAGAACTGGGGCCTTAACTACGGCGCCGGCATGGACAGTAAATTCACCAACCTCTGCAATTAGGACTACTTGGTAATGACCGCAGTAGTGTGTGTGCCAAGCATCCTCTTCTTTTCTTTTTTTAAAAACTTTTCTCCACAATGACCCCCTCTCTTTCTTGATGACCGGTTGTGAATTCGAGCCAGTCCGCTTGACCCCTACTGATCTCGAAATTACAGGTTGGTGGGTATATGGGCTCCAAAAGCCAGTGGCCAAATGTCACCTCTTTCCCGTTTTCTGTTCCATGCCTTTTACTTAACTTTTTCCTTAAAGACGTCCGTAATGGTACAGTTGGGGGTTGAAATGTTTGTGAACAAGAAAAAAAATCATTTTTTTGCTGATGTGCTTTTTTTTCATTTTATTTTATATGGTCCCGAGTCCGTCCAGAATGCCATCACGTTCATTTTGCCATAGGTTACCAGTCGTTATCTCTAATTTTAGTCGGGGTCGTTGGGGTCGTCTACGATTAAATCATTAGAGGCAATCTGTGAGGATAGGACACCCTAATTTGGGCTTTTTTCGCTTTATCGGAAGAGGGAATTCTTTTAATAATCGTGCTTCATTATCGGGCTTTTTATGCGTTTGGTGGTGGATGTTCGTGGACTTTGAGGACAAAGTTTAATTCTTTTGTAGAAAAAGATGTGATCAAGAGGAGCTAATGGAATAATCACGTTGTTTTTTGCTGGCTAATTTTCGAAGTAATCACGCTTTTAGTGAGCTAATTTGGGTTCGAGAAGTGCCACTCTGGTTGATTCTCATAGAGTCAAAGACTTCGAACTGCGTAGGTAGAACTTAATGATAAAAGTTCTCAAGGGCATTCATAAATAATTTATTAAGATTGTTATAATTTATTTTATTTTTTAAACCCATCTTCCTTTTAACGTGGGCTCCTTGTTAATGAAGATATATGAGCAAGTATTATTCTTGTGTTTTCGTCGATTGAAAAGTGCCTGTCCCTTGAGGAAATACTGAATATGGTCTTATTATAAAGAATCACCTTAAAAGAAAAAATTTTCATATCTTTTTACTTTTCACATAATTGAGTATAGTTAAGAAACATTTGAATTGGCGTTAAATTCATTTAGCAAAACTGACTTCGTTAGAGAAGGAGAAATCATTTCTACTCACCGATAGCTTTATCAAGCTTTACCTCTCTGAATATTAAAGAACCATATTACGATCCAACGCAGAATCAAAGTGAATAAATATATCATAAATACTATATTTAATGAAATAATTCAACAAACAAAGATATTCAGATTTATTTTAATATTAACTGGAATGTGTCTGGGCTTTTATGCTTCTAGAAAGAATCGAGGAAACTTATCAATCTCAAATGAAGGCAAGTTACAAATAATTAAAGAAAACTATTATCTCTATATTTAAATATTATACTTTAGTTTCTTATTAGATCTTAATACCCCTTTAAAGATTGTTGTAAATGAAGCAGTTTCTATAAAAGTGTAGCATTCAGCACTATCATTATCGAAGCTTTAAATTTAGCACCATTCATTAAAGCTGTTTAAGCGGATATTCCAAAGTAACTCCTCTAGTTATTATAAAATATGTAGATATGTTAGACAGATTTGCAGTCGAGTTTGTTATTGGAATATCATTACTGCAGGAATTTCACAGTTATTTTACTTTATCTGCACTTAAATTATATTACATTGATCACACCTTAAGATTTATGAGCACACTGTGAAACTTACAGGCAAAAATTTGTACTCAGAAACCTTTGCAACCAAAAAGTTATATAATTAACATTTTTAAAACTCAAGAGCGCTATTTCGGAATCCGAGGATAATGCTGTGAATTTTGTTCTCATGGCAATCAAAACCACTTCAAAATTAGATAAAACTGAGTCTGCATTCTTGCTGAGTGAAAAATTCTTTCGACCACATGCCACTTTTATAATTAAACAAAATTCATGGGGAATCTAACTGGACAGAAAATTATATATTCATTTATCATTTTACAATTAGAAAAAGAAGATATCTCATATTCGGAAAAGTATCGTCGGGATCGTATCTTTCTGCAGTTGTGTTAAAACTGTAGTCGACAAAAACAACCAGTTTTACACTTAAGCAAAAATTGATTGGAATCCAATTGAAAAAAACTAAAATATTGAATGATTATTTTAAACTATATAAAAAAAATGTTTCACGTTCTGAAAATATCATTATTATCATTGTCTTCTGAAATTATATAAATACTGCAGCTAAGAAAACAAGAAGATTCATGGCGGATTTCTCTATTGTTTCCACTGCAGTGCTAAAATATTTTCAATTACTTAACGAAATTAAAATTCTTTATTTATGCATATCATCCCCACAAAAGCAACAGCCTTTAAATAATTTCCGTAGCTTCAGGTATGAAAATAAATAAAGATGAAACATACCGGCTATTATTACTAAATTTTGACTGTTAAAATCATTATTTTCCATCTAAACCACAGTAAGTTTATGCAAGTCTTTCTTTGCATTAAATACCGATTGTGTAACCAGTACTAACTAGCGATGTTTTATATTCTTGATCACCAGACTAGAAATTTTAAATTTTAGGTTAATAACTGAAAAGTCAGGTTTACATCACTCTAATTTGGAATTTGTAAGATGTGTAACCTAATTAGTTGTGTTTGCCGTTTTGAATTAGTAGTTAAATATTCTCGCTGACATTTTTTAAATGGGTGACACTAAAAAAAATCAATTTTTTGAGTTGTTGTAAAAGAGATACACAATATTCTGAAGTAGAGTTTCTCTAATTTTCCAGTTCACAATTCCTTGCAGACTTAAAAAATAACCACGCACGAAGAGATTTTTAAGATATAGAAACGAAAGATAAGGAAAATAGATTTAATTAAATATGGAAAAATATTTAATAGACTGTTTTAAATCAAGAAGGGCTTCTGAAATAATTGTGTTTACTAATTATTGAAGAACTGACTGAAACTTTGGCTATCAATATTTTAGTGAATCCACTGTTTATATATGCGAATCTATTTGAAATTAAGACCTGTAGTGTAAACTCCTTTATTTCAAGGATTAGTGTACAAAGTGGAGAAACATTAGTGCAAATCAAGGTGTCTTAAACTCTAGTTACCAAAGCCAGGTAGTATCGCGTAGAAAAATAACATGATCACGAAAACGCTCACAAATTTCTTGAACGTTCTTAAGAAAAAATTGTCAAGAAAACAACTTTATTTGAAAGATTTCGTTAAAACTTTTCTAACTAAACATTTTTCATTGACTTTCCTATGAGTTTCATTAATTGATTATTTTTTTATAGCTGTTTACCATTCTGAAATCGTGGCTAATTTTTTGGAAGGACACAGTGTTTAGAAAGTATTTACCACTCGAAAAGGAATTTGGAAAAAAAATTTAAGCATTCCTGCTCCAAATGACAAACATAATTAGAGACTGGTTTTGTTAGTAAGCATTTAAATCACTTGTGTAATTATTTGTTAATGTAGACTCTTGTGTATTGCTTAAATAACTAGGTTGTACCTTTTTAATTTAAACGCACTTAAATAGTTAATTTGAGCCTTTAAACTGAGCATTCTGCACGGCTTTGTCCCAAGAGGTCAATACAGAATATTAACTTCGTGACTCAAGCAATACAAAAACAAGGAATTTAGCACTTCAACCAACTACCACGTCGGTAAAGTAATTTTGTTAGCCAGGCATTTATGTTTTCGCTTATTTAAGGCAAAAGAAAAAGGGATGATAATGAAAACGATGGCTAGGGGTAGGAAACGGGGAGGGCTTCATTTTATGGCCAAGGGGTGAGTCAGTGTGACATACAGCCCTTGGATCATTACCGAATGCTGGTAACGAGTCTGTTTTTTTGCAGGCTAAATAACATGTTTCGGGGCTTAATCACTTGCTTAGTGACAAATGGTCGCAGTTAATTTCGTAATTTTCTATTTCCCACAAAAGAAAATTAGTCTCGTTACCGTACCTAATTCAAAAGGAACCCATTTTCAGTTAATTGCCGGGTCTTTACTTTATAATTTTTCTTTCTAGCTTGAATGTTTTACACGAGCAGTAATGTGATTATGTTTCTTGTTACTTCTGCGTCTGTTTCCCAGCGTAATGGACTTTCACCATGATTCGTCGGCAATTGTATAATAATTCCTAGTTAACGCAAACCAGTTTCAGAACGACTGGATTGAACGCATTATTTCACACTATGTTCTTTCTGTGAATGGTTCATTGTCTGTTTTTTGTTCGAATGTTACAGCGAACAAGGAAACAGAAAATGCTAGTTGTTTAATTTAATCTGCCTTTTTTGTATTTAATACAGACTTTCCACATCAGTTTTAATTGCTGCCGCCTTCCAATCTGGATTTTTAAAAATTTATGCACTAATTTATTTTAAAAAGCATGTATCAGCTTCATAACATGCTTAAGTAAATTATTTGGGACATTAGGGTTAGCTAGAGATTTCATCCTCTCTGGGCCATCCAACTTACCAAGGGTCAAGCAGATACTGAGAGAAGGGGTATCATAACTTTTATGACATTCTTTGTTAAATGTCCTTCCCTTCCAATGAAATTTTGAATTTTAATAATTAATATCAAAGTATATTTTGTATTATATATGTTAAATTAAATTAAGACAACTATTTTAATCATTGAACAACAAACGATATAATTTTTATTTTATTTTCGATATCTAGTTTCTCAAGGTTTTCTTCACATTTATCTTGCCTTCCTCATATCTCCCTCTATTTTTGTTATTTCATGGAGAAATCTTTCACGGCACTGGGTGTGAGCTTCAGGTTCAGAATCACTGGTCTGATAAACAGTTTGTCATTTAAAACATCTAATATTTAAAGACTTACAAAGTTATAAAAAAATTCTATAATTTGAACTAAATAAAAAATAAATGTGATTCTGAATTGGGAAATTTACATTCTTCGAAAAGGTGTGTATGCTAAATAACCTGCAAATATCTATATGAAATATTTGTTAGCAAAGAGATAAAATTTAAATGCAAATGTGGTATTGTAATACGCGTAAATAAACTGCAAATATGAAAAAGAAATGTTTCTGTAAAAAAGGAAGAGTAAGCTGTCATAACTACTTAGATATGATAATTTAACTATCTATTAATATGATTTTGATATCATATTACTTTAATATGATATTGGTGTTATATATTTTGAGAATGAGGACATATTAAAATTATCTTTAAGTATGTTAGTCATTTTTGATGCTATTAATGTAGATTAGATTAGAACGCATTAAAACGAAATTAATTTTTAAATGGACCAACTCTCCCTTAGTATATAATCTAACAAGAAACACTTTTTCTCAAAATTTATTTCTGCATCGACTGTTAACAACTTTTTAACATTTAGAACCCAGACAACTTTCTTTAGAAACTTTCGCTATCAGTTCTGTTAGCGCCTCGTTCAATTAATTTTTGTTGAATTTTACATGACTTCTGAAGAATTCTTTATGATAAATATAAACTCATTTTTAAGAATGAATTCTTAATTTTATTGAAAATTCTCTATTAAATAATTAGTTTTTTTATGAGTTTTTCTTATGCTTTCTAGTCTCCTTTTTGCAAGTGCACATCTGTCATATTTGTCCTCTTTCCATTATTTAGTCATTATTGATAAAACAATTAAAAGATTTTTTATAATTTTTTTATTATTTTTCTTTTTTCCATTTTTTCTCTGTATATTATTTATCTTCTGCCAGTTCTTCGAATTCGATAAAATCCACGTATACCGAATAGTATTTTTATCCATTTTTTTTTTATCTGAGAATAAGAATTCTAGTTTCAGAACGACTTAGAAGAAGAAATACAACTTTTTTCGGAATTCAACGAAATCAAGAAAAACATTTTTATGTCCTTCCAATTCTTCAGAATTCTACCTTAAGTACATTTCTCGTTAAAAAGTATATTCATTTTTAAACAAGACATATCTTTTCATGTTTTGAAACCCCCTGTATCTGATAAAACAAAACAGTTATAAAAAATTCTTTATAGTGGACAGCTAAAAATCTTTAAGACATTGCCAAATACCCTTTCAAACCACGCGCTTTTCTCGTTCAACCCTTTCAGGCCCCAGTCCCCAAACTGGGCCTCGGAACTTCATTGGTTGTCTCCTCTTTGTCAAACCCTTTCGTCCCCAGCCTCCCATCCACATTGGTCGTCACCCCTTTCTGTTCCTCATCCTCTTCCAGCGCTCACCTCTTCCAATCCCAGCTCTCCGTCCTCCGCTCACTCCATCCAATAGAGAAAATCTCCCGTCATCCTTCTGACGTCACATCCAACCAGCCAATCGGATGATCCCTTGCTCCTCCTGTTCAGCCATCACCTGGTAGGTTCGAAGTTAGGATAGAGATTGTATAAAGAGGGAACATTGTATTGAAGTTTGGAAACATCCGTTCGATTTCAGAACCCCCTCTCTTCGCTGTGACCGTAACTGGTATTACGTTACACGAGAAGTGGTTCTTCTTCTTCTTTTTTTAAATGTAGATAGGTATCTTCGTTTTTTGGGAAATGAAATAGTAGATAGTGGAGTGCTCTTATCTGAGGAATTGGATGTAGATTTAGTATCTTGGACTTGAAACTATATTTTAATATTCGTAAGAGTTTATGTATTTTTTGACCATCTTGAGTAGATGGACATATGAGAATCATCTGCAACAGGCTGAGATATATAAAATATGATATTAGCTTATTTTTTGGTTTAAACGATCAGTTATCCTACTTTTGAAAAACTACAGTTTTAAAGGTTTTAGTTTATGTGCCTTCAAAGTACCTTTAAGGAACATAAAAATATTGTTAAATGTATTTTATATAAAATAGGATTTAATTTAAAATCGAACTGTTAATTAAAACATGTTGTGTTCATTTTCTTTATTCATTATTTTTATTTTCCCATTTTGGGTACAAAAATATTCCGCGATCACAATTACGAGCAAGAATCTTTTTTACGACTCCAACCATACATATGAATAAGAAAACTTAACAAAAACAAAGGAAGCCTAAATTAATAATAAACAAAAAGAAACTGAATTCAATATATTTATTTGTAATTTTTTGTCAAAGTTTCAAATAAAAATGAATTTCTCAATTATATTTGCTGAGTAATATTAAAGAGTTTGGAAGATATGGTTTCTAATACTTTTACGTCCTCAAAATTCATGTGTGCAATCAGCTTATGAAGTTTTGTTTTTAAGAATAATTACAAAATAAATTCAATAAATAATAATGATAATTAGGCGAAAGTTTTTATTCAAAATGTTATGCCCCTATATAAAGAATCAGCATAAGGAAGTTTTCTTTTTAAGATTAATTACAAGATAAATTCAGCAAATAATATTAGTAATTAGGCAAATGCTTTGATTTAAAATGTTATGCCCGAAAAAATGGACAAAAAGTAATGTTAAAGATGTAAGAAACTTAGCGTAGAATCCCTCAGTATAAGGCAGTGTGTATTTAAAGCTGTTTGCTTAATTATGTGTAGTGTGCAATAAGCATAATTAGTTTTATAAAAATAATTTTATAATAATTCCTATTCGCTGGAATTATCTACTGTTAATGCTAATTTAGTTCTGTAACGAATTAAGATACTGATTTTATTGATACTATTCAAGAATAGTATAGAAGTTTATTTAAGATGGCTATATGAGGATAGTTAATATAATGGCCCAGATTCTGAAACTGATAAAATTCAAGATGCCGAATGCAAGAATATCCAGGAACATGATCACTTTACGAAGTTCCTTACATGTATTAATTAACTTCGGAAAATATTATTGGAAATTAAGTCAATTTTTCTGTTCAAAATGTAAAGCGCCAAAAAAATGGATAAAAAAGTAAAGCTAGTAATCTGAAATACGTGGGGTAGAATCCATCAATGTAAAGTAATATGTGTTTAAAACTGTTTACATAGGCATATTTATTATTAAAAAACATAATTTTTATGAGGTTTTATTTACTTATTACTTATTTTTATGCATGTGTAAATTCAGTGCTGAAACAAAGTAAGAGAAATATTATCTTTGCGGTTGCCCTTATTTCATTATGACCAATTGGTTACTAATAAATATTGAAGTTATCTAAGATGACTATAAGATCACAGTTAAAAACGATCCAGATTCTAAAAATAAGGAATTTTAAGTTCGCGCAGCCTGATGCACACATTTCCTGAAAATGTTGAGACGCAGCTTGCCTTGCTCAGGGAACATAACTTTGTTTAAACTAAACTATAATCTAAGTGCTTTATTTGAACTCAGGCCAGTTATTTTTAACTTAAAATATTTCATGAAGTTTGAGAGGAAAAACGGCAACACTACTTTTTTCCTAATTGCTTGTGCCACTCACATTTATTACCACTCACATTATATTTTGTGAAAACTGCAAGTATCAAACAAATTATAATTACTAAAATATTATAATAAAGAGTCATTAATTTATGTAATAGAATGATCTCTCCATTTAAGCATAAATTTCACTCTTTTAATAAAATTTTACTTCAGAAATACCGGTAGGGAGTATAGTAAATAAAATATTTCTAGCGATAGCTATAGTATTCTTTCCCTACTTTCAAATCATTAGAACAAGGAATTATTTTTGTCTCGTTTTTATATCCGAATTTAAAGAATTGTGTGTGTGTGATTGCAAATTATCTTTACTACCTTTATTATGATGATAACAATTTGTTAATACTTTAATTCCTAGTAAATTAACTTGATTTTAAAATGCATAATCGATATACAAAACACTTGTGAACTATATCAAACAGAATCCACAACATTTTTCACTGGGACTTATTTCCTATAGTCTTTTCCCATTAAACGTCGAATATGTCAGTATTTTTCCTTCCAAAATTCCTTCTTCTATCCAAATTCCCTCCCATGAAAGTTTGCAAGCCCTGAACATGTAATATATCTTGTTATAATTGTATGCGTTTAAAACATATTCATATAGATCTATTTGAAATAATTCATGTAGCTAAGTGGAGTTTTAATTTGTTATAAATTTTAAATCAAATTTGAGATTATTAACTCAACAAAATTCTGTTAGTTATTCAGAATTTGCTGAATTATTTCTGATCCCTATAGTAATGTATTTATAATCTGAGAAATTTACTGCAATAAGCATTATAATTTATTAACTATTAAGATTAAGATCTTAAATTCATAAAAAATAATCACTTGCAAAATAAAGATGAGTCTATAATCTCTCAATTTCCAATACGAAAAATTAAGCGAAGACTATAATTAGAATGAACTGTAGCTTGTAGCATTTTTTATTACATCTTTTTTAAAAATTCAGTACATTTTTTTTACTAAATTTTTCATTGCTTACAATAAATAAAGAGTATTACCATGGCATAATACAAGATAGAATATAAATTGAAAAGTCATTTCCTTTTGTTTCGTTAGAGAAATTTAAATTCATTCAACTCATTTTAAAAATTAAGAAGCTCATCCACAACTTAAACAACAAAATTCTCAATCTGACCACAATTATTAGTAAGTTATTAAATGCAATTATTTGAAATTCATATCTTTTTACGAAGTTAAATTGAAGTTTAATAAAAAAATTAAAATTATTAAATTTTTTGAAATGACGTTTAAAAATTCATCAATAATTTTTTTCTATGATAAAGATTTTTAGTGATTTACTATAAGTAATTGTTTGAAATGCAATTTATGCTATAAATACAAAGTCATAATTTATAAAATAATTATGCTCCTTTTAAACTAGGGGAGAATGGTGATGAACACTCCCTCCTTATGCATTGTTGACAGTATGTATAAAAGTATTGAAATGGACAGTAACTGCAACAGATGGCATTTTCTAAGAAGCTAACTGTGAATAACTGAGAAGGTAGTTAACTGTAAAACCTAGAGGAAATAAACAGGGGGGAAAACCCACTTATGACCATCAATATCGCTAGAAAGACTCCAACAGGAAGCTCCAATCCATAGATTAGAGCTTTTATTTCTTTAGAAGCTAAAAATAGTAAGTATCCTCCCCATCCCCCCCATGCGACCTCATCATAATGCACTAATGGCACAAGTGATCTCGTACCGATTCCGCAGATTATCATCCCCCCCCCCAAAAAAAAACCAGCTAATGTTCAACAACAATGATTGGTGGTGCAATAGATAATAAGCGGTGGTACCATAGATAATAAAATCCTTAATTAATCATAATTTCTATTGAATTTTTTCTATCAAATGTGATATATCAATGAAGTAGGAGATGCAGTGTAATCTGTGCTATAATAAATTAATAATAAAAGTAAAGCTACAATCGGTGATAAAAATTCTAAACAAAATAAGCCTAAATTCTCTCATCATTTATTTTCTGTATTAAAGAAATTTGCTTGTGGATGAACTTAATTACATTAAAATATAATGCGTTGAATTTATCATATTTTCTGCTAAATTTTCATTGTTTTCCCAATCAAACAGTATATTGCCAAAGTACAGCATAAAAGAAAATCGGTCCATCCTAACTTTAACTAAAACAATTCAGTGTTAAAAATTATAATAATTTATTAAATACCATTACTGGAGATTCAAAGTCATAAAAAAATAACAGTGACAGATATTTGCAGGTGTCAACCACACCCTTCTTAATACAAAGGTGTTTTTTTTTAATCATTGGCCACTAACAGCTTCAGAATCCGTTCTAAAAAGAACCTAACTGTAAAAGTATTTGGTTTCATAAAAGCCTTGCCATACAATACATCTTCCACGATGAAATAAACAGGAAAAAATACTACTTAAGATCATCACCATCTTAAGAAAGACTCCAACAGGAAACTCCGATTCATATCTTCAGAACTTTCTCCTGCAGAATCTTAAAATAGCACCCCCCCCCCCCTCCACACAATCCCGTTGTAATGCACTACTGATCTCACACCCATCCCAAATCTTAACACTCCCCCCCCCTCCCCAAAACCAGGTAACGTTCAGCAACAATAATTGGCGGTGCTTTTGGCGCACGCGAATTTCTCCCCTCTTTGTTAGACTTCCCCTTCTTTCTTAGGTCCTTGTCCTATGTATGGGAACTGCAAGGACACACAGGTTGCTAGCCTGTACCTTTTCCGGTGCCCAACAAATAAAGATCCGTCTAATCCCGATCTAGTTAAGAGTGTAGTTGGCGTCGTTCGCAGATCAAATGACACAATAAAACGCCAATTGTGACGTCATCTGGTATTGTGGTCAATGCTACGACAGTGGTGGAAGTCGATCATGGATAGAATTGCTTGTTTCTTTATTATTTGTGGATTGGGTCTGTGGGATTAACTGTGTGTTTCCGGTGGCAAAGCTTTGAGAACTACAGTTATCTTTGGTTTCTGAGTGAAATGGTTCGTTGAATGCAAAGCTTAATTTCTTCTTGAGAAGTTTTTGTTTCATTATTATTTACTTTCGGATGAGTAAATGATTTAATCTACCGTAATAACTTTATGCGAATTCAAAAGAGACCGAGAGATTATTATAAAATTGAAAACAGTAAATCTTTTTTTAAATTTTACATTTTTTTTTTTTTTGCTGTATTGTAGGAAGTTAGGTTACTTTTCATGCGTTAAGAATTTTTGAAAAGAGCATTGATTAGTAAATAACTCTTCATTATTTGAGTGGATAAGAGAATCAAAAGACATCAGTGAAAAAAAAAATATATGCTCCAGTTTTAGCTTATTCGATAGCCATTTTGAATTGCACAACTGGGTATTTTTTTATTTATCACTATTTTTTTAAAATTTCGTTCGTATCTGTATTTACTACTTGTTTCATTCATCAAACGCATTTTACATACATTTTTTTCATTTATTTATTAGGAAAAATATTGTTTTAATTTTATGAAATTCATTTTTTACATCCTGGTAAAATTTTACCTATCATGATTTGAAATTAGCCTTATTGCAAAAATAATGTCAGATTAGAAATGATTTCTCAGCACTTCTGTATTTTTTAGTCCCAGTTTTAATCGTTTTCAATTTTCATACGTATAAAAATAGGTCGATTCATTTAATAATTACAGGTGAAAAATATGTCTTAGGAGTATGAAAATTACAATAAAGTAAAGATCATAATTATGTCTTGTTTATTTTGACATTTTTGGAGTATTTCCTGAATAATTGCGGTGCTGAGGTAATTAATTTAACTACTCTTCATCGGAAAAATCTTTTTAGAAAAATAGAGCATTAAAAATACCTTAACTAGTTTTATTGAAAAAACTAAGACTATATGAAAATAATATTTAAAAAATATATATATATATATATATATATCGGTATTACTCTTCTAATTGCATATGTTACCTTTTTTATGTTGTATTAGAGTATTCAGTAATTCACTTTTAGAGAGAGTTTTGTCGTGAAAGAAATTTGTAAAAGTCAATGTTTCATCTGAAAATTTAATAAAATGTAGAATTATGTTATTATCAAATTGTAATCCAACAGTAATTTATTACTAAATTTATTTATTACGAGATAACATTACATTGAAATCTCATTGACGAATTACATTTGCTTAGACAAAGTTCTTATATATATAATGGTTGTCCTCTTTTTATGTTCTGACTAAACCAAGGAAACATTTATGTGTGTGCTCGTATTTATGTGTGCAATAGAATGTATATTTCTTTACAAATGCATATGTTTCCCTTGTTATAAACAGGTGTAAAGACGAATCAATTCAGGATTTAAATCTAAATTTTTAAGAATGAATGTAAAAAACCTTTTCATTTTATGAAGATACTGTATAATGAATTATAAACTTAATAAGACTGACTTTTATTATAAACTTAATAAGATGTGTTGTTTAAATTTTCCTTTTTATTTATAAACCTCCAGCCCCCCACCCCAATTTTTTCACGTTTTTTGGATAAAATTTAAAATTATTTTATGACAAATACTTTGAATGCATGATTTAATATGAAAGAAAAAAAAATAATTAAAATTTTTATTTTATCAATATATTTTTCCAACTGAAAATCTTCTTCAGAGATTAATTGAATATTTTGTAAAAAAAAAAAAAACTTAAAATGAATACATGTTTGATAAAATTTTTAAGCATTAAAACCAAGTTCAGAAAAATATGAATTGAATAAATTGTTTTTTAGAAAAAGAAAAATTTAATTAAATAGTAGTAGTATAAAGTTCTGTTAATGTATATCTGAAAGTATATAACTAATCAATATTATGAATTTTATCTCAGTTTCAGACTTAAAAAAAGGTTTTTTTGAACTTTTATACTATTACAATTATTATTATTGGGATTATTACAGTTACCACCAACATTAAAAATATCAGAAAAATTGGAATTTCTAATTAAATTTCAATCAGAAAGGAACAGGGAAGAAAGATCAATATTTCCTAGAATATTTAAAACGTAATTTCCTTCCTTTCTGTCTATGCAGAAAAAATTTTCATGAAATAAAATAAAAACTTCATTCATTTGTGATGGAGAAGGGCGATTTCTTTCTTTTTTTTCTTTTTCTTTTAGTTTATTATTATTTCACTTGCGCTTCAAAATTACTTCCAACTCTTATTTCCTTCGATGTTTACAGAACAATCTCGCAGAAAATTAACCTTTTCTACAGCACACACATACTACGCCAAAAAGAGAGTGAGCGCAGAGATAAAAGTAATAATAATACAAACACATCCAAAAAAAGTAAAAGAGAGAGAGAAGGGCAAACATCAAAAGAATGAAGTCGAAATATGCACACACATACCGGCATTGCAAATGAGATACAGGCATAAGCCACGCCTCCCAATTACAACTGGCGCAAATTTTTAAAAGAAAAGTATGGAAGAGAGTTAGAGAGGGAGAGAGGGGAGGCCGTAGCTAGAGAACCTTTCTACTCTGGTAGCCAGTTAAAAATAACGAAGAAATATACTAAATGCTGCAGAGCCGAAATATCAAGAGAGTGGTGCAGCAGGCTTCCAGATTTATATGAGAACATGCATTATAAGTAAAAGAATGGGCCGCTGTAGGTGTGTGTAGCATAAGCATATTAAATGTATGGTTGCACCTATAGGAAAAAAGAAAGGGTAGGAAAAAAAATGGATTTAAAAAGGATGGGGCATCTGTAGTAAAGATAGGCTTTTTAAGTCGGCAACACCACAGAAGGCTTAAAGGAATGAATCGAATTTTGAAAGGTGGGGGGTGGTCACATGACTAAGTGACTTTAGGATGGTGGGTGGGGTGGCTATCGTTTGGCTTTTAAGAGTGAGGAAAGGGTCTTTAAAAATAAGACAAATGGAATTCCGAAAGACTCATCGCTCGAACAATGTGCATTATAAAAGAATTATAGTATATGGATATCATGAAGGATTGAATTTTTTTTGGGAATGGGGGTAATGCACGTGGATAAATCATGCATTGTTTTTTGGCATATGAAGGATGAATTGTTCGTCAGATCAATAAAGAACGGGCATCTGCCTATATGTGATATTTAGACTTTTGCACCCATAGCGTAAATTGTTTAGCTTTGAAATAATTTTATGGAACGAAGCTTCTTAAGCTTCTTGCACCTGCGACCCCATTCAGTGCAAAAATATTCCATTTCTCATTTTGTAACAAAAATTCGTTTTTTGTTCCCAAGTGTATAAGCGTGAAAATAAAGCAGAAAATGAAGATTTAAATATTTATAAACAAAAAACATTATAAACCCTTTCTAAGGCCTTGAGAAGTATACTTCCCACCAAATTCATCAATTTTTAAGGTTGGCGTAAGTTCTCTCCAAATTTGTCGATGGAACAAAAACTTTATGTTCCTGTTGTTTTATCTCAAACCATAACGAAGTGCCTTGATTCGGTAATTAATTATTAAATAATAAAATTAATCAACGAAAAATTAATGTCATCCAATAAGCTAAACGAATTTCTTTTCTTAAATTCATATCAATCCCAAAATTATTTTACCCTTACTAGAGAAAAATGGCCCTTTAAAGGCTTAAACATATTTTTATAAATTATTAATTAAATGTTTCGAATTAAAATAGCTTTCTCAATTGTTCTTACCTGATAATTTTGAAGAATCTGACATAAAAGGTTTAATAAATATTTTCACTGAATAAAACTTTAAGAGACCCATTCCTACAAGGTAAAATTAATGATATAGATATACACGGTAAAATTTTTTACTATTGAATGAAATAGGTTTAGCTATATTTTTGAAGATTATCATTACACAATAAATTGAAGTTCTCTCTCTAGTGTAGGATACTATTATGTTGCATTATATTGTACTTAAGAAATTTTGCGACATGAGTTTTTCTTTCCTACGATTATGAATTATGATAATAACTATCACAAGACAGTAATATCATTCTCAGGAAAATTATTCACAATTATACTGAAAATGAAAACTTCAAACTGTCTGAAAAATTAGATATAAAACAACATTATTAGTGGTTTTCAGATATATCGGGCAAACAAAAAGATAAACGAGGAATTCGTTGATTAATATTTATCTGTCGTCTGATAATGTGCTCTTGCGAATGTGTCCTGCAATGTTTCAAAACACTTGATAAGGAAAGTTTAGAAAAGAAGCAAATTTCCTTGACAGCGAAAAAGATAAAATATTTCCACACGCTCAGAGCACATATATCGCAACTATAAATGCACATATAATGCCGAATGAAAGAAATAAAAATTGAAAAAAAATTATGAAAAATCGGCATTTTCAAGAAAATTATTTTAACATGAAAAGCTAGCAAAAAAGGGCCCTTTTTTAATTTCATTCTTTCGTTTTTTATATTTTTTATGTAATGATAAGAAACCTTACACAACATGTTTGGTATTGCATGCAAACATTAAGATAATCCTTCAATTATTTCTAACGTAATCACTTGGTAAGTAAACATTATGCTAATAAGGAAGAAATTACTTGTAAATATAAAATCTAGTTTAAAACTTACATGATTGAAGGACAGGATAAACATTTAATAATATCAAAAAAAAAAAAAAAAATTAAACTATCGCGACTTTGATCTGAAAAAAGGGGAGTTAGAGTACATTAAATTTATATTTTCTTAAAAAAAAACTTATAGCTTATTTGTAAAAAATTAAATCAAATCAATTAATATCTAATTTTAAAAAAATGCTGTATATCTAATTATCTGCGTGTTCCTATTCTCATGTTAAATTGTACAAATTTCGAAATTTTTAACTAAAGGCATTGCTTGTTAATAAGAAATATCATGATAAGTTTAAGGGTTTTGCTACTGTACAAGCACAATAATATGAAAGCCACGCGTTTTTCTCTCTCTTTCTGTTTTAAATTAAAATCATTCATTGCTTATAAAATGCATTAATTTCCCGAAAATGCTAAACGCAATACACTCAGTTTTATTTCTTTATTTATTTGTGCGTATTCCCATCGTCCAGTGAAAACATTTAATGCTAATTACTAGTGTTAAAGTTTTAGTCACTAGAATTTAAATTAAATTTTAAAAAACCATTGAAAATCAGAGAAAAATTTGCTCGTTAATCAAACTAGCATTTTCAAATAAAAACTATTCTGAATTAACGAAAGATGACGAAGAATTGCTTTTCTTCTTATAATAATTTTCAATGTTATCACCAGAAAACATTGAAAATTAAGAAATCAAAGTAAAACAGGACAAACCGATAGCGGAAGAGTTAATTCTGGATAAATTCATAAATCAATAAATAAAAATAATAAAAATAGCATGATCACAAAAGTACGCTCAATAGAATGCTACTAAAATAAGAGAGAATAATACGTTTGAAATTGTATTTATTTATAATTATAAATTAATGCGATCTGAAAATTCAAATAACCTCCATACCCAAATTCAAGCAACCTTCACATCATTGCAACTAACTAGCATTTGTGAAATGCTCCTCAAAAACTTCATCATACTTAGAGTGGACTGCCCTATTAAAACTTTCCCGCACTGACCAGCGCCGGCTATTTTTCGTCATAAAACTAAAGCAAGCGAACCACGACGAACCCCATCACAATGACCGATGGACAAGATCGTCTTTATTTCTCAGTGCGGAGGGCGTAATTAGACTGATATTATCAAACCAGGTGCTATGTAAATGACCGCAGAACATCCGCTCACGCAAAAGTCCGCTCACTTCCGGTCATTAGGAAAGTGGGGGCAGAGGAGGGGACGCATTCCGACGACGCGGTCACGTGATCATAAGTCACGGACCGAAGCTTCACACGCCCTCTCACGGATTCGGACTCGGACGAAGAGAAAGAGATTAATTTTGATAAGTTTGATAAAAGGTGGAATTGCTCGGAGATTCCAACCGACTTTCACACGGTTGATTTTTTTTGAAAAAAATAAAATAGCCTTGAATTATTTTTGAATCTGTTGCCTGTGTAATGCGCTTATATTTGAAAGTTATTAAGCATAGATATTTTTATTATTAATTTTTAAAAATAGCAGAACTTGGCTAATTAGAAGCTGATGGGACAGCAATAAAAATAGGATTTATTACAAAATTCTAATTAAATAAATAAATATTTTTGAATCTGTTGCACATTTAATGCTCTCGTATTTGAAAGTTATTAAGTATAAATATTTTTATTATTAATTTTAAAAAACAGTAGAACTTGGCTAATGGGACAGCAATAAAATTGGTTTTATTCAAGAATACCAATTAAATAAATAAATATTTTTGAATCTGTTGCCCATTTAATGCTCTTATATTTGATAGTTATTAAATATGGATATTTTTTTATTAATTTTGAAAAAGAGTAGAACATGGCTAATTAGAAGCTTACGGGACCACAATAAAAAAGGATTTACTCAAGAATTTGAATTAAATAACACTGGGTCTGCAAATGAGTATAACAAGAGAAAACGGCGTTTTTAAAAATAAAATGGCGGTAAAGATTAATTTTTGCTATCTAACAGTTTTAATAAATAATATACATAATTAATAAAAGGCAGTAAAAATTAAATAATAAATAATTTGAATTAGAGAAGAAATACTGATTTTATTTAAAGATTTTTAATAATTAATAAGAAAGTCATTTCAATAAAAAGAGAAAATGACATTTTTTATATAATAATAAAACTTCGAAATAAATGGTGCCATTCAAATCTTACGTGTTCGAAGTTTAAAAAAAAATTCAATATTTTATTAAATTTTCGCGAGAAAGAAATGTAGAGAAATCAAATTCTCGTGTGAATTAAAGGCCTTAAAAACTTATTCACTTATGATTATTTAGCTTGTAAAAGAAAAAAGAGCTCTCGTTTCTGTTATATAAAATTCGAATAGTGATACATTTTATTAGATTATAATACTGAAGATAAGTAAAATAACACTTTCTGAGATTTTCTGGATACTTTTTAAAAGCCTTTTACAAAGTTATAAAATCGTAGAATCTGTTGTCAATCATCACTTTCATTGCTGAAAATATTCCGATTAATATTTTGGAAAAAGAATTATCTCGTAAAAATACTTCCTTGCAAACTTAAAATGCAAGAAACTATCCTTCCAATGTTCTAGGAATTCAAGAAAATATCCTTCCACCAAAGTTTCCCCATATAAAAAGTATGAAATAAAAAAAAAATACTATTCAGTACTGAACGAGTTAAAATGATGTTAAGCAAGGTGGGAAAGGTTTATATGATAGGTAGGGAAAAGCGTTGTCTCGAAAAACTTTTTTTTAAGCATGGAAAAATTGCTATATAAATTTTATTTATACTGCTTTCATGCATTATTTCAGGCACGCAGTGTTTTTTATTTATTAGTCACGTTTCTTTTCTAAATACGTATTAACTAAATAGAGCCTTTTGAAATCGGACATTTAAATTCCCACATTAAAAATTTTATACGAGATTCTTTTTTTATGTTTGTTGATTTTAAATGTTAGCTTTGTAGATTTGCTGCACATTTTTCTGTATTTCTGTAGATCCAGTTAATTAAAATAGTGAAAAAAATAGCTAGAACTTCAAATTTCTTTAAATAATTTGACTTTTTTCATGCTAGCCAAGTTGGAATTTTGTGATCGATTTTTTTGCTCACATTTTGATTTATAGGAATTCTAAAAACTGTACAGTTGTGTGTTTCTGATGACATTACAATATTTTAATATTTCTAGAATTTTATTATCAGTTAATAGACTACTTTTAATGAAATGTTAATTCTACATGAGAGAGACCATCTGATAGTGATTGTGATAAAACTCGATTACAAGAGTTGATTATAATAACAAAAATAAATTATGAAATATTAAAATAAATAAATAAATTATATTAAAATAATAAAGCCTCTAAGAAGTACTCTTTTATCAAAAATCTAGAAATCTATCAAATCAAAATTCTTAATAGTGAGAATAGCACGATAAGGAAATTAAGCCATAAGAAATACCAAAAGAAAGAAATCTTCAACAATGACTAAAAATTAAAATATATATTGATAAAAAAATTGAAATTACTAATATAATAGCCCAGATCTCTCGGTAACGCTCTGACGTCAGCGACAATAAAACTCGGGCCATAGCACTGCTAAACGTTAAACAGCATTATTTCATTGTTAGAGAACCTACATTTCAGTAATTTTAAATTTAAAAGGAAAATTGTCGTTCTAATTTCAAATTTAATAACTCTAAAATAGTGAAATAAAATTCTCTATTGATTGATATAAAATTTATCTCGCTATGATCAATAGTTCCCGAGAAATTTTAAATTATATTAATCATATATTTAAAATTAATTTCCGTTTTTTAATAGAAAGTAGTAAATTACGTTAGTGGTGCATCATGTGCCTGATATAGTTTGGACGCCATCTGAATATTTATTGCAATCGTGATGATATAATTTTCTAATATTTTTTGGCAACGTTTGACAAGCAGATAAGTTCTTTGTTTTGATTAGAATTTCGAAAAAGAATTCCTTTGAAATTTTAACTTTTGACTTACGTTTGACAAGCTGAGAATTTCATGGTTATTGAATTATAATAAAATTGTTAAACAAAGAAAAATACACGGAATATTGTTTACCAAGAGGTTTTTTGAATAAAGAAATATATAAATAAAAAATATTTCCTGTCATAAAACATGTTTATTTCATTTGTTTTCAATCAATGTTAAACATTTCTCTCGCATATATATCTATTTAAACACGTCAGATTTGACGGGAAATCTCTCGAATGAAGAGGTTATGTGCACCCTTTATACCATGACGGGTGATTTTCTAGTATATTATGAATGCGATTGAAATTACAACATATTTGGAGTATTTATATCATCACCCCAAGCTTTTACAAATTTTCATTTGGCCACCATATTTTTGATGAAATTTTTCTTTATATTTAAGAGTGCTTTTTAAAAACTTTTTTTGATATTTATCATTAAATAAAAATACAGAATGGAAAAGTTTTCTATATGATATTC
The DNA here is from genome assembly GCA_013235015.1 of Araneus ventricosus. Classification (NCBI taxonomy): domain Eukaryota; kingdom Metazoa; phylum Arthropoda; class Arachnida; order Araneae; family Araneidae; genus Araneus; species Araneus ventricosus. Next base: position 667,845 of record BGPR01000040.1, read on the forward strand.
AATTAAATTTTCCACAGAGTTAAAACTTCAAAACAAAAAATGAAATGATAATCTGTTTTGTATTTAGAATTATGTAACTATTCTTGCCAGATTTTGTGCATGGTGCAGTGGTGAATCCGGGAGAGGGGATGCTATGAGGTTGTAGCCTCCCCCAGAGCTAAACCAGAATTCTTGATTTTATTTAAAATCACTATAGGTGTTTGTTCTTAATCTCCCTTAAAGGTACACATAAGTGACAACATTGCTTCCTGGTTCGACAGGCTCGAAAATTTTCCCACTTTTGTAGACATTTCACTCGTATTTGTAGTGTTGATGTGGTCGAAAACATTTTTTGGCTCGTTATTTTATTGCGTTTTTCATTAAATTATCGAAAGTGTTACAGTGTTTTTTATGATTCTTTTTGTCAGGTGAGTAAAGACTGTAAAGTTAAAGTGTTTTGGTTTACATAAGCCATGAGATTTGACATTCGTCACGACGATACAAAATTTTTATATCCTCCCCCCCCCCCCCCCCGACCCAAATCCTGGATTCTCTACTCGCATGGAGCATACATTTTTTTCTTGAAATTTTCCTTAAAGTTTCTGCCAGTTCTTGTGTAACTATGTTAGTCGCAATATCTAATACATACGCATTCTACATCTTTTACCTTTTCTTCACAAATTACAATTTGAATGTTTCTTTATACTAATTAATATTCTCATTTCGACTAATTATCATACTTATAAGGGAAAAATTATCAAAACCAGATGAATATATATATAAAATAGATTTAAATCTTCGAGATAAATTGCAATAATTTTAAGATGAAAATGATCGTGGCGAAGGTTGCGACTAACGGTGGGTTGACATCAGCCCCCCCCCCCTCCCGATCCAAATCCAGGATTCGCTACTGGCTTGGCGCATACACTTTTTCCTTGAAAATTTCCCTAAAGTTTCTTCCAGTTCTTGTGTAACTCTATGTTAGTCGCAATATCCTATACAAACGCCTTCTACATCTTTTAGCTGTTTTTAACAAATTACAATTTGAATTTTTCTTTATACTGACTAACATTCTCATTACGACTAATTATTATAGTTATAAGGGGAAAATTATCAAAACCAGATGAATATATAAATAGATCTTTGAGATAAATTGCAATCATTTTAAGATGAAAATGATTGCGGCGGGGGTTGCGACTAACGGAGGGTTGACCTTAGCCCCCCCCCCCGACCCAAATCCTGGATTCGTTACTGGCATAGCGCATACATATTTTCCTTTAAATGTTCTGTAAAGTTTCTGCCAGTTCTTGTATAACTCTATGTTAGTCGCAATATCTAATACAAACGCCTTCTACATCTTTTAGCTGCTTTTAACAAATTACAATTTTAATTTTTCTTTATGCTAACTAACATTTTCATTACGAATAATTATTATAGTTATAAGGGGAAAATTATCAAAACCAGATGAATATATAAATAGATCTTTGAGATAAATTGCAATAATTTTAAGATGAAAATGATTGCGGTGGAGGTTGCGACTAACGGAGGGTTGAAAAAATCATCAACCCATAAAATCAACTTGGCTCATGCTGACATGATAAATAATTTTACGCTACGGAATATCTTCTTTGACCTTCGCTCTCTGATTTCCTTTAGTTTATTTAGCATGAGAAACAGCTGATTTCCGGTTCCCTTTTGATGGTTTTATCTTTTTTCATCACAAAATAATCCCTCAGAATTATAAGTGTGCTATTTTAAAAGTAATACGCATTTTTAGGACAGCCCGAACCTCATTTAAATTCTAAGTATAGAACACAAAAAGTCATCAATTATCATGCGAGTAACTTATGGTTATTATTCTTTGAAAGATGAGAAAAAAACCCTGAAGTGTTTTTCCCTTGACTTTCTCATAAATTCTACATAAGAATATCATGAATCACACTTGGTTAAAAAAAAGATAGTGTCTATGTGTTACGCAACAAAACTATCACGGTTGGCATCAATAGAAATACACCGAAAGTGTCCAAAATTACCTTTTACACTTAAGTTCTATATCTGCAATTTTTTTTGCATACTTTCGTGTTTTTCAGTGATAGTTTCGGATACTGTTATCGGAAGGGAATAATTTTCATGTCATTTTAAAATTTAAAAGGATATATATTGTGTTAAATTGATTACCCGTTTGATTATAGCCATGGTAATTTGCACACAAATAGATGTGTTGAATATTTTGCCTTTTAATATTAAACACATTTATTTCGGGACTGTCTAAGTGCATACAAATAACACAATAACTGTAACGAAATGTAATATTTTTATCAAATATTTACGTGAGTGGCAACGCTCATATTCAAGAAATAAATTAAAATATGGACATAATGCATAATTCCATAAATGATTTTTTTTTAAAAGGGGGAGGTCTAAAAATGGGCTAAAAAGTCCCAAATCATAAAGCTTTTGATACAGAATGTTTCGAGGGGAAGTATAAATATAAGTAAAATTAAAGCTGCTTATTCCACGTAACAATTATTGTCATCATCCTCCGTTAATACTCTGACTGCGTATCCCGCGATTTCCTCGGGTTGGAAGCAAGCTATTTTCTGCTGCTTCCTGCTATTTTCAAAGGCTAATGTGTTTGCTTAGTGCTTTAGCGCTGGATCCAATTAAACTAATAAAGCTTTGCATATAAATAACAACTCACTTGACTCAACGGTATTGACACGTTGCAACTAAATAATGATTTAGAAAAAATTCGCAATCAGAGGATTATTACACTTTTCTGATAAGTTTAACTAACCAGCCTCTGTTATTTTCAGTCACTTAGTTGAGATCAAACCCTTTAAAAGAAAAGATGGGGTTTATCTCGTTCTTTGCTGTATAATTCGAAATTAAAATGATAAAAAAAATTTAATACTTTTTCTTTTTATACTTTAGTATAAACGAAAAAATTATAAGGTAAACGAAGTAGAATTGAAACTACTTTAACCTCTTTTCCTTCTCAGTCTTATAATATTTTGTATTATCTTTACACCCACCAAATTAAATATCTATCGCTATCTAATCAATTTTGTATTGTATAACATTCATTCATATTCGGTTTCTTATTTATGAGACATTAATTTAATATCTTTTCTTCCTTTTTTACTTTCTTTCATGCAGAGTACAGAATAGCTGTCATCAGAAAGTTCCGATTTCACGAATTTGATGAATCACGACTTTGAAACGATTTTTGAAATTAAATAGGCTTGAAAAAATTACAGAAATAAAGGAAATGCTAAAGACAGTAACATTTTAAAGATACAATGCACTTCTATTACTACGTTTCTGTACGGTATTGCTTGGTTTTCGAACAATATTTTTGGTTATTTAATTTTGAATTCAATGAATCAATTTCTCCGTTTTCTTGTGCTTTTGTTTGTATGTTTTTCTTTGTTGTAACATACAATCAGTGTGAATAAATACTAACCAATTTTTTCATTCATAGTGTATTTCTAAAAATTAAATAATTTATAATTTTTTCAATTCATAGTGTATTTCTAAAAAATTAAATAATTTAGTGTACTCTTTAACCTTTTTTGAAATTAAATTCATGCCTAAATACTGCTTCAGCTATCCTTGTAAAAATATCTAATCATGAAATATAATTCAAGTTCGACCAAAAATTAAAGCTTTAGACACAGATGTTTGTTGTAATAATTCAAAACAAAATCATTATAAATGAAAATAAAGCAAATAAAGTAACATAATTGAATTTTTGATCAAGATGAAGAGTTCGATCTCTAATGAAGTTATCATTCCTTTGAAGTACCGCCATTTCTTCTTATAATGAAGTTTCTTAAGGAAATATTTCCCAAAATCGCTATCCATAATGACAATAGTTCAGTCAAATGACTACATTTCGGCAATCAAAATATAAATTTATGAAAACACTTCTGTATGTACCATAGCTTTTAATTGGTTCATTTGAGATAACAGATGACAAAATATAGTAATGATGATCATTTGGAAAAGAAGAAAAGATAGCAAACTTTTTGTTCATTTGATCTCGAAAAATAAATTTTAGCATTGAATTCATTTCTACAAAAAAAAAAGAGTTGCTGGCATTGGCATTTCTGAGAAGACAACCAAAGATAAAAGTTCATGAATAATTTTCATTTCTTGGAATAGTTCAATTATTAAATTTTGTATTTATACAAATCATCCCTTGATTATTTTATAACTCCTCAAAATACATTTGGGGCCGGATTAAGCTCTGTAGGCAATGCAAGTTTTGGGGACTCTATCCCAAATTTTCAAAACTAGATATTTTATTTATTTTAATGTAATCATTATTGAAACTCAATATTATGATATGTACTGAAATAACAAAACATTTTTTTTTGGGGGGAAGGGGTCATCTTGAAAAAAATTGGTTTCAGAATCTCGAGCATAAAAAATTAAAATTTAAAAATAATTTTAAATAAAATGGTAAGAAATTTACTAAACTTTTTAACGCAATTTAAATATTTTAATACAAAGTTCGCCTGGATTGTTGACATGCGACGCATTGATCTACTATCACATTTGAAAACATGAAAATTATGTCAAGATTAATATTCGATACTTGATTTTAATCTTAGAAAGTTCTAGTACACAGATTTTGTAAATCTAATGAAAACTATGAAAACATTTTAAAATGAATAATAATCTCGGGCCCCCTTCAAAGTTGCGGTGCCCATAGGCAGTTGCCTATATTGCCTATTTGCTAATCCGACCTTGAATACAGTGTTTCTCATAATACATTGTATGATTCAGAAGAAAATCGATAGGTTTCATTTAGTTCAGTTAGCGATCTGCTTAGCGAGGGCTGTTTTAAGACTGTAATTTTGAACCATGGTCAAATGTTCAGGACGACTCATGAAGTAACACCTTCTCCTCCAAACTTCCACATCACACCAGCGGGAGGAGAAAGTCAGCGAGAAAAGAGTCTGTGAGTATTGAATTCATTTAAATTAATTAATTCTTTTTCGTTTTCCAAAAAGATGTTATATACTTTGTTTTTGTTTGAAATTCATGGTGAAATAAGTAAAACACTTATAATGGCCCATATTCAGTAGCCCAGGCAGGAAATGAATGCAGTCAATTCAGTGCTCACATGACGCAATTCAAGTGCTCCTTGCCAATGCAGTCAATTTACGTGACGCCATATCCACAAGACGAACGCAACTGTGCGTGTCTTAAGATACCACTACATTTCTTGGTTGAGCTTCACATCCTTTTAACTCTTTCAAGATAAGCAATGGATTCAGAAATGAAACTGGTACGGACCGCTTGACTCGTGCCATGTGTGTAGAATTATTCCTTTTAATTAAGAAACTGTGCGCGTAGCTTGCAGGAGGAAAAGAATGTGCGTCACAACACGCACAGCGTGAGTTAGTTTATATTAACGTCCCGTTTTGAAGCAACACGAGGGCTATTTTGGGACGGACCTTGTAATTTTGTATCACGGTCAGATGACACCTGAGCTGGCACCTCCCTATCCATACTTCAGTAACACAGCAGCGGGAGGCCGTTTGGCCTCCTTTGTATAAGTTAACGTGCAACAGGTCTACATACAAGGCGGATCTCCAGTGGAATCGAGTTTCGAACCCAGATCCTTCCAGTTCCGGAGCCGAGAACTTAACACTAGGCCAAAGCAGCCACCAACACAACGTGTGGCATGTTGGGAAATCTCAGATGACATGCGAAATTACGTGTGCCAAATCGACTCAGTTGCGGTTTTTCGCATAGGCGATAGAGGCTCTTCCCTCGTGCCTCCAGACCCTAGGAGGGCCTCAAAATCTTTTCGATTTACATCACAGTGATAATACGAATCTAATAGCGAATTGCATCGAATGGAGCGAATTTACGGTATTGGATAGAGGGAGGGGCCTCAAAACAATTTTACGCCTTTAGCCTCATATTTTCGAAATCCGCCACTGAAGCGACCGTGATGCTTTCAAGTGATCTGACTTCGTTTCGCATGCTGATGTTGTGTGAGACAACTGTTAATGGCCTGTTAATAGGTCATACAAGAGACAGAATTGACAAGAATGGAATAGACGTTGAGTTTGCGAAAGAATTACGTTTTCCTCTATTCAGTCTGTGTTTAACTTATAGATATCAAGAATAAAGTGGTTTCTTTAAATTCTACCATTAAAACAGTAATTATGCTGTTACAGTACTTTTAGATATTTCTTGATTGATCCATTTAGGTTGAGTTCTAGTTTAGCATCGGCACTAGAGAAGAAGGTTGCGTGTTCAAATCACGTCCGGGTCACCACTGTGATTGTAGCTTATGTTAAATCTTGTATTGCAGTCAACTCTTGAATCATACAAATACTCTATGTTATTTTACACTACTATTATGTATCCAACTAGCTTGTGCAAGACTTCGAATAACTAACTCATATTATAATCAAAATAAACTTTAATAACATATAACAAAAGATTTGAAATAAACTTAAAGTAAGTTATTAAAATCAGATGATGTTGACATTGCTCTGATGAGCCAAAAAGAGAATTCCAAAGATGACGCACAAAAGTTTTTTATATTACTCCTGTTTCTGCGCAGGCAGAAATAAAGCGCTGTTACCACAATCTACTAATCTCATTTAAAATTACTAATCTCATTATCAATTGATTAAATTTTGCTTATCTATATCACTTCTAGAGTAACGCCATTCGATTGGCGCAGCATAGCCAAATATGGCTCGTGGGCCTTAAAACCCCAAATACCACTAGATAAACAGATCCTGTACGTACAGTTTAGCACGAGTCGTTTATTAAAATGTAAGAACAAAAAATATTATAAACATATGATAATTTTATTTATAATACTATATAACACTTCAGTATATCAGTTTAAAAAGTAAGAATGTGTTACTTGCGGGAAGAATTGGGAAAAAAATCATTTTGATTTGTTTTGTGTTATTTTATTTTGTTTATTTTTAAAGTCTATCTTGTCTGTACTGGGAGACAGTATATAGATTATTAATGAGCTAATTCTATATTAAAGCTATATTTTCACTGTTTATAACTGCAACATATCTTCTGGGTTTTATTATATTATTTTTTAAAGAGATATTTTATATTTCTTCTTAGTTAAACTGCTTTAATTGTTGTATAAAAGGATTTAAAGCACGACAGGCTGTCATCCCCAAGTTAAACTAAATTGTATTAATTTAGTTTGCACAATAAACTCAACGTTGCCACTAAATTGACTCAATATCTTACCTTTAATAATTGAAGATAACTTTAAATAAGTTGGTGTGAAATTACTTAACTTGAGCAGATATGAGGTCCATTTGATACAGAACCAACATATTTATTTTATATAAATGTACAGGCTCGGCCAAAATTTGTGGTTTCAGACATAAAATATTTGTTACAAGACCTTTTTAACAAATAAATGCTCATTATACTAAAATTCTGTAGTCAGGAAAATATTCTATAATTCAGAAATTCAAAAATGCTTGATACCCCAGTAAAATAAACTGGATTAACGTAGATCAAAATGGTTCAAATTAAAGCTTTAAAGTTAAAATAATTGAAATAATTATCCCAAGTTTGATTATGCAACCACATTTCACTACATTACTCAGCGCACTTTCATTCACGAAATAAAATATAACAATCATGTGATTTGGCAAACTTATGTTATCATATTGCAGTGATTCATAACTGTTTAATAAAGGCACTCCGATTACGTTTTTGAGCAAGTGATCATGCAAATTTATCAAGAAAAACAAAATAATTGCTCTTCTGAAATCAACAACATGATAATGTACGTTTGCCAAATCACATGGTCGTTTTAAATTATTTCAGAACGAAATAAGTATGATCAAACAAGCCAAATAATTGATAATCGTTAAGTAACCTCTGCATGTCCTAAATTCCAATTTACATTTATTAAATTCTGATTTAGTGTCGCATTTTCTTTGCTTGATTACTCAAGCCTAACTTTAATTTTTCCTCCGTGAAACTACGATACTGTCAATGAATAATAATAGGCAGCCGCTTGTTAATATCAATGACAAAGGCTGAGTTTCATTAATTTAATGTGTTGCGAACCTTGTGTAAACACGTAAAGTCACCTGCATCGTAATAAAATTATTCTTTCTTCATCACAAGCTCATTTGCGTTTTAATTTCTTCACTAGTTTGCTGTCTGCTTTAACACAGACGACAATTTCAGCTGTGAATTGCAAGTTGGGAGTTGGCAATGCATTGTTTGCGTCAATTTCATGCTCTACAGCATGACCGGAAATTATCGTCTGCGTCATTCACTCTGTTGTATTCGATCGTTACCCAGGTTTTAAAGCCGTTTTCTCGAAATGACATTTTGAACAATAATGACTTTATCATTAAATGTGAGACTAACAATATTGTTTTATTATTAAATTTCGCTTGAAATAATAATGAATGGCAATGCCCTTTCTCGAGAATTTAAATGTAATTGAGGGAATTACCTGTTTTAATAAAGCATTGTCGTGCCTTGTGAAATGACGGAAGATAGCTTTCTGATAAGTGAAGATTATTTTCTTGCAAAATCACGAGGTCGCGTGATTTTATCTCGAGAAGATTTTAAAATAAGGAAATTTTGATTTGTCATAAGATATTGCATCTGCTGTAAACATTTTAAATTTATATGGAAATTCATAAAATTGCATCTTATTTAATAACTTTCAAACCTTTGTTCGATAAGTAATCTCATTTCAAGTAAATAAAGATTTGAAATAAAGAAAAAATAACAGAATTATTATAAAATATGTATAAAAATAATAGAAAAAATGTATTTCATTAAGGTAGTTCCAATTACTGACAGAAGAAATGATAAAAATTTGTCTGGAAATACTAACCGCAGTTTAACAGAGAAATGATGACTCCTTATGCTTCAATGGTCAGAAAAATGTATGAATTAAAAGCTTATTGAAAAAAAAATCGTGTTGCGACGACGGCGATACAAACTTAATTTGCTTGCATCAAACGAGATTTATGTAGTTTTTTCTTTTTATAAAATAATTTTGGTCTATTGGCCGATAAATTTTGATAAGCTTATTAAGAGCCGAAAATTATAGACATTGATAATAAATAAATAATAATAATAAAGAATGAAATTGTCACATCGCTTCGATTAAAAAATCAGCATACTAACTATTAGCGACAACATAATTTCTAAGCAAACTATTAATTTGCAATAAGATAATTGAAAATCAAACTATCTATTATGTAATAACTTTTATAGTAATAAAAATGTTCACTTTGATCCAGAATAACTTTTATTTTATAAAGACAGTTCTACAGTATCTCCGAGGCCGCGGTGGCCTAGTGGTAAGGTCTCGGCTTTGGTGCCGGAGGGTTCCAGGTTCGAGACCCGATTCCACTGAAGATCTGTCGTGTATGGGGCCTGTTGCACGCTAAATCATACGTAGTGGTCAAACGTCCTCCCGTTGGTGTGACGTGGAAGTTTGGAGAGGGGGGCGCCAGCTCAGGTGTCGTCCTCGTCATCTGACCGAAATTCAGAATTACGAGGTCCGTCCCAAAATAGCCCTCGTGTTGCTTCAAAACGGGACGTTAATACAACTAAACTACAGTATGTCCGCTTCAACTAAAAAAAAAAAATGTTTAGGCACATCTGTAGTAAAAACTATCAATCCCCTTGAAATGCAGAGTTTTGGAGGAATTATTAAATTGCATTGTGGAATTAATATCTTCTTACAGTACTTGGCGCACATAAATTCGTGTAGCTTTTTTACCTTACAGTTGTAATAACATACAATATCAAAGAATAAATATGCTATTATTTTTCTATAGTTCTCTATTTCATGCCGTAATTTATTTGCATAGGCATCATGAAATGTTTAGTTTTTGATTTTGTTTTCAATATTTTTACAATTTGGAAGTGATATTTTGGTCCCTGACATAACGAACAATACGAGCTGCAAACGATTCGAATTATCATTTTTAGAACGGATTCTACTCCTTTCCACTTTCTTCGTCACTAATACAAATGAATTTAGTTAATAAATTGAACGTTTCGCGTTTCACTCTCAGAAAGTGAATAAAAGAATAAAATTATTTCTCCGTTCTGATCAGACATCATTAAAAATGCCATGTGGCAACTAGGCTGATGTAAAAAGTACTAAGTCATATTTTGGTCCACGACATTGTACGTTTTACATCAGCCTAATTATCTCATGGAATTTTTAATGATGCCTGATCAGTTAAGGAGTAGAATCCGTTCTAAAAATAATAATACGAATCTTTCTCAGCTGGCATTGTTCGTTTATTCGATTATCTATTTATCTTAGATTTTTTACGGAATTTCGATTAATTTGGTCAGTACACCTCTCAGAAAGTGAATAAAGGAATAAATTTATTTCTTTGTACCTCTGTGTATATGTAATAAGAATAATGCATGATTGCACATTTTTAACTCTTTGACTTCTTATCCCGAGATTTCCGCGGGTTGGAAATAAGTCAATTTTCTGCTGCATCCTGCGATTGTCGCAAGCTATTGTGTTTACATAGAACAATCAAAGCGCTGAATCGTATTACACTAATAAAGCCTTACGCAAAAATCAAACACGCTTCGTTCAACTGTATTTGAACAGGTTTGCGAACGTTGCACCTAATTAGTAGTTTTAAAAAATTAGGCAGTTCGAGGGTTAAATATATTTCGTGAGGCTTAACCCTCTGACTGCATATCCCGCGATTTCCGCGGGTTCGAAGAAAGTCCATTTTCTGCGGCGTCTTGCGATTTTCGCAAGCTAATGGGTTTACTTAGTGCTTTTAAAACGTTGAATATTAATATACTAATAAAGCCCTGCTTGTAAATAACAATTCGCTTGGTTCAACGGGATTTTCACTTGTTTTCAAGCATTGCATCTAAATAGTAACTCAAAAAAAATATATGCAGTCAGATGCTTAAAGAATCTGTACATTGTCGATTGCATTATACTTTTTCGTATAAGTAGCATACCAAAAGAATGTTTTAAAAATATAACTAAAATATTTTTATGGATCTCCACGTTTCAGTCCTTGTCGAGAAAGCCATTCTTGGAATTATGTCTGTCGACCTGTGTATATGTGTGCACGGTAGCTCTAAAACGGAATGAGCTTGACGGATGAAATTTGACATGTTGTCTTTACATCAAAATCGCAAATCTATATCAAATTTTAGATGAAATAAGTTAATGGGAAGTCTGCCTGTCTATCTGTTTGTTTGTGAATATGATAAATAAGAAAACGTAATGAGCTATACGATTGAAATTTTCCACAAGGTTTATTAGCAAAATTGCAGATCTGTATCAATTTCTAGACCATATAGGTAAAAAATTAGGTTGCCTGTCTCTCCGTGTATATGGAACGATAAAAACTCGAAAACTGAAAGTTGTAGGCGAGTGAAATTTGTTCTGAGGTCTTCATACCCAATTGTGTATTTGTATCAAATCTTCGACAAGATCATCTACCGGTATTTTTTAAAACCACATATCCGATTCCCCTCCCTTTAAGATGAAACTAAATCGAAGACGCCGCATATCGCGGAAATATACGAGAAAGTTGAGGAGAGAGAACATTCCCACTGTTTTACCTACAGTAAAACTACGATTAACCGTCAGTTTCTGCTATCCGTCATGGTCTAAAATTATTTAATCTGTCATTTCTGTTTCACTACAACTCTCATATTGAAATTTACATTGACCGTTTTGTAAAATTAAATACAATATGTGTGTATTATTCACTTTTAAAGGATTTTCTTTTCATTTTCGCGTCAAGCCAGCAGCGAAATCACGTTACTGTATATGTGTGTGAAGAGATTTCTGTTATGGATGGTGACGGTTAATCGAAGTTTTACTGGATTATGTATTTTTTGAGTTATTCATTATTCGAAAAATTTCTTTCTGTTAAAACACGAAAATATTAGCAATTAGTTCTGTTACCAATTAAACGAATCATTGGTTGCCATTTCAATAACATTTTAAATTACGTTTCTAAACAGTTACGGAAATTTATAATTTAAATGTGCGTGTATAGGTTGCAAACGACATATAAACCACTCATGGGTGCTATTACTTCAGTTCTATACTCTGATCCCACCAGAAAGGCAAAACCTTAGAAGCTCGATTTACTACAGTAAAACGGCTTCTGGAAATATAATACAATGATTACTTCGTCATTGCTGGCAAATGGAAAGGATATTAAATCTCTCAGCGCCAGGGAGAGAGACACAGGGAGAAGGAAAAAAAAATCATCGGAATCCTTTGTTTGTTTTTCGGCTACAATTACGCCCCCTGGTAGGCGGATAGCGTTAAAAACCCCAACCTGTTGATATGGCACGGCGGTGTGGCTCCTATGATTAACCCTCAAATTAACTATCACTTTTCGCTTGACAAAACCTTCAAGACGCCAGTGAGGAGAAGAAAGAAGGTCAGACAAGAAAAAAAGCAGAAGTAAAATAATTTGGGGATGGGGAAGTACTATTGTCTGTAATTTCAGAACAGTACCGCGCTTTTTACTTACTGACGGAAACGCTTTGAACTGTTTACACGGAAAGCGGGATTGAGTTTCTACTTCTCGCCATGTTTGGTCACGACTAAATCGTGGCGCCTGAGAGAATTTTCAATCTCGCGAAGTGTTAGGCATGGAAATTAAAATAAAACAAAGTCGTCAAAAAGTCAAGTAAAACTATCGTTTCATATTACTTATTATTTGTCTATTTTTATTTATTATTGTCGAACAGCTTTTTAAATAATGATTCATCTCAATGAAATTTTTCAAAAATAAATAAGCAAATTTATTTCTAAATTAAGGAATAAACATCTTACTTTTATATAATTGTCTGTCGAGCGAATTCAT
>BGPR01000040.1:680711-739604 GCA_013235015.1 Araneus ventricosus
AATTAAACTTCTTGTTGTTTTTACTTATCCAAATCGGTATAGCTAAACGACAAACAAAGTGTTTATCGCTTTATATTATTTATTATTTGTCGATTGCTTTTTATTATTGCTTACGAAGAGCTTTTAAAATAATGATTCATCTTAATAACATTTTTTCACAAATAAATAAGTAACTTTATTTCTAAGTCAAGGAATTTACTTAAGTTAAGGAGCTTACTTTTATCGAATTACCTGTCGAGTGAATTTATGTAGTTTGTTTAAAACAAATGGAAAAAGGTAATTAACGTTATGCAAATTAAACATTTTGCTGTTTTTACTTATCTAAATTGGTATAGCTAAGCTGGCAGTAGTCTAGAGAATTTACTTTGTTTGATACAAAACTATATAAAATGACTTCACAAATTATTCAATTGATAATTCCGCCTTACTAATTTATTAATAACTAAATCATTAATTTAACCTAAAAATATTTTGCTAATTTCAAATTATTAATAATAACTATATGAAAAAGCCAATAGAAACAAATAAAATGGAATTAACAACTTATTTAATTCATAATTTAACTTAACGGAACTGTTATTTAATAAATAATTAATCATTAAGTTTATCTTAAAATATTTTGGGAACTTTTTGAACCAATGATAATTATATGAATAAACCAATACATTCAAATAATGATAATTACATAAGTATGCCAATACAAATCTATAAAATGTTTCCAAATTTTAATTGATTTAATATATAGATATCAAAATAATTTAATCATTTTATAAATTTTGATAAAAGCAAATAGATAGCTGTTTGGTAAAACTTTACATGATTAGTTATAATTACAAGTACGGCTAAACCAATCCGCAATCGTCAAATACATTAATTAAGATAAATTGTAATTATACGTTCCATCGAGATTCTAATGGTCAGCGGCTTCTTAAAAGAAATCACCAAATCCTAATAACTGACTGCAGATGCCAACAGTAATATGAAAATATCGTGCTAAGAGCAAATTAAGCTTTTCTGGCATTGAATGTTGATTAATTCATTAATACGTGTAATTTCGGCAGCAATCGTTTTCGTATAATAATTGCCGTCATCCATATCATATGATAATTTCTACCAATGGTATTTCAGATTAGAAAAAGGTTCTCAGAAAAAATAATTGCTGTCTATTAGTCCTATATCGCGAAATCGTTGACTAGTTAGAGTTTACATCAGATTAGCTTTCTATTTTTGTGGCGATACACTTCCCCCTCAGTATTTGACAAACCTACACAAAGGAAACATGAAGCAATATAATCCTTTGTTTGCATTATAACGCCGTTTGATGAGTATTTTGTTTTTGGAAAGGCAAAGATAAAACGATAGGATGTTAGAGTTTACATCAGATTAGTTTTTTTTTTTTTTTGTGATGATACTTCCCCCTTAGTAATTCACAAACCTACTTTGAATGAAATTCGGCTAAAGAAAGATATACTATTCCTAATCACATGCTCAGCCTCATGCGTTTTCTAACCACATACTATATGGTGCTATGCAGGCAAAGCACCATATTTACAATTTTTTTTTAAAAAAATTGAGCGTTACTAATCATGCGGAGTGAAAATACTACGCACATATATAATTATTATATTTATTTATGCGCGCGTCACTAATCATATTCCAGGAAATAATTATATGCATTTGTAATAAATGGGATTTTTTCTTTCATTTCCACAACTTTTATAATATATTTTTAATTATAATCACGAAAAACTAACACAAAAATGAATGCAATTATTATAGTCACAAAGCGTGTAAATATAATCTAAATATTTAAAAATGTTCATACTATATTTTTTTCCAGGATGGAAGTAGACCAAAGGAACATCACCCCGCCCTGCCTAAGCATCCGGGTAAACAACAGAAAGACCGGCCGCCGCAACAGATAGTCAGGCACTGTGGTTCCTGCATAATAGCCCCCATTACGAGCGGCTCATGCTGCAACCCCCCGTTTTACCGGGGTACGACCCGTCGTCGGAAGTGGGCCCAAAGAGCCACACCACCACCATTATTGTGCCATCGGGTTGATGAGAGCCTGCTTACTTATACGGCAGCCTCTCCTCCGCGAACTCTCCCTGATGGGGTAGGATGGAAGTAGCAACACACAAGTAAACTCATGTAATAATTAAAAATGTGTATGTAATATTTTCATTCAACGTGAATGGCATGCTTAAACAGCATGGCAATCTAACTGCCATCATCGAAATATATATATTTTTTTGTAATTCTTAAGGTGGTGTGAAATTTCTTATAAGTATCACCTTTATATAGTTGTAAACGAAATCGCAGAAGAGAAAATGCTCCCAATTTTTCTTCATTTTATGTTAATGCGTATTACGGAAACTAGAACAAAAACTGCACTTGGTAGATTTAAAAAAAAATTTTCTCTCTCCCTTTCTAGTTTTGAAAGTATTTGCTTGAAGACTCATATTTTTGAAAACAACCTGTGATAGCTATGATATTCGAGAATATCTACATTACCCATGAAAAATGAATAATCTAATATCTTTTTTAAAAATTCAAATTTTAAAAATATATTTTTTACTTACAAAAAACACTGTCAATGAAAACACAAAATCGCAACGGTGTACCTTTCATTTCCTGCTCTACTGTTTCCTTCATTATATTTCAAGAATACAAAGTCTTGTGTTTATAAATCATTACGATTTAGCATTCTAGTAATCAATGGAATTTTCCCTACAGAAGTTTAAAGAGGGCTATATTAATTCTTACCATACTAGATTCACAAACAAAAAAATCAATTTCTTATCGACATAATTCTCCATCGATGAGACTACAAAATAGGCATCGTTGTACGTTTCATTTCCCGCTCCATTTTTCCTCCATTATATTTCAAGACTACAAGGTCTTGGATTTACAAATACATAAAACATAATTATACAGAACGACTGATATTTCACTTACGCTGGTGGACATTAAAATGATTTCTTGGAACGTAAAAAATCTTCTCGGAAGTGAAAGCATGCGTGAGACATAAAACTGGGCGTTCTCAAAAGCGAATGATTGGAAATTTTTCCACGAAAATGATGAGAATTTTAGAGAGTCGGGCAGTCAGATTTTATCACGCGTTAAAATGATTCTTTGAAGTCCGTTAGGTAAGTATTGAAACGAATGGCTGAGTTTCAAAGGTAGCTTTTGTTATGCTTAATTTGAACTTTTGTGCTGTAAAAATTCTGAAAATGCTGTTATGTAATCATTTACGGAAAAGAGTGAATGATGAAAAAGTAATGTCAGATGTGGGTGGCGCATTTTGGAATTAAGAACATCGCAAAAGACCTTGGCATTCCAAGTCTAATGGATTTCAGAAAGAAGGTTTCAAAATAATTCTCCCACGGCTCAAAGTGTTTCGACTCCATTTGGTGTCATCAAGGCTTTCACAACATTTTTTTTTCATTTTTTTAATATCTGTAGCCAAAAGCAACTGCAAAAAAGAAAATAATAATCTATAATATAAAGCAGAAAATACATGTATCTGTCTGTCTGTCCGTCTGTCTGTCGGTCACAAGAACTCTTCCTAAACGGTGAACGGTAGCGACATGAAATTTACACACGACATTCTAGAGCATATTTCTAGGTCAAAGGTGCTATTTTCAACTTTCAGAGTCAATTAATTCTTAAGATATTTAATTAACTAACGAAAATTAGCCGCTTTTAAGCCTAATGCTTAGATGTTTTTTTCCAATAACTTCTGAAATATTTATTAGACAACAATTATTTTTATGCCATTTTAAAGACCAGAAAATGATCTTTCTAATGCTATTAATTCCATTGCGATGAAATGTTTTCTCTTATTGTTATTAAGGTTTAATGATATTTTTGTAACGTAATATCTAACAATTCTTTTTATTCTTATAGAAATAAATTCAAGCCAAATTACTGTTTTGCGCTCGGGCTTTTGCCAGTGTTAAAGTTAATATAAGCAAATATTGTTTTCTTTGAGCATAAACAACAAAGTAGACTTTTCACTTCCGGTTTCCGGTTGTGAAAAGACTACTTTGACTACTTGACTTGTGACTTTTACATCTTTTGCGGTTACACAGTGATCCAATGACGTTGGTGAATTATTCTCTCGGTGTTTTACTTAATTTTCACAAATTTTTGAATGTCCCTAATGAGTGTGTGCTAATGTTACTTAATCTGGCTACTATCGTAGGAAGAGGACAAAGGGAGGGGGAAAATAAGATGTATTATCGGTTTATCTGTCGCTAGAACTGAATAGTTCTTAACAAGAAATTTGCACATGTCCTTCTGGAGTTCGTTCCTAGATAAATTCTACATTTTCAAAAATATTACTTCCTAAGGTACTTAATTAAATAACGAAAACTAAGCCAATTTTCGGCGTTTTAATCCAGTTTTTCGGCAATAATTTCAGAAAAATATTTTTCAGATAGATTATTTACATATCATTTTAAAGAGCAAAAAATTATCTTTTTAATGAATCCAACTTAAATGTCACGCGTTATTTTCCTTAATTTATTAAACATTTCAGATTTATTTCATACAAAATTTGTAACAATCCTTTCTGTTATTGTAATTAAATTCAAACAAATTTATAGTTTTATCAAAAACTTCATTCCGGTAATTTTACTATTGTGAAAGTTATGATAAAAATATTGTTTTCTTTGAATGTTAACAGACAGGAAGAAATTTTATTTAGCTTTTATTTCGTAGCACATACCTCTTACAATATGTTTGCACCACAATCCAATGACGTTATTACTCTCTTTCCGCGATTTTTTATTTAATCTTACAAATTTTTAATGATCATAATGAGTGTGTAAAATCCTTCAGGATTTTTGAGCCCACGTGCTACCGGAGGGAGAGGGTGTAAGGAGAAAAAGAAAGATCACTATGCAGTTTTTCTGGTCAGTGACAAAAACACTAACGGGAAGAGAATTGTAGTCCGGATATTGGCAATAAAATCCAATATATGAAAGAGTTTCTGCTGTTGCCGTAGCAATGATGAGGAGGGGAAAATGGAGTACGAAGGACTAGATACTCTTGCCAGGTGGTTCAAACTAAGGAGAGAAAAAAAAGAAGGGCGTTTCACTGCTGGTCCAAAGGTTCAGTGGATTAACGAAAATCAACGAAAGACGCTTCTGCGAAAAACATTTTTTACTAAATTGAAAGTGTTATAAGTACTTGGACTTGAAAATATTTTTATGCCGAGCACCGCCAGGCATGACAGCTAGTCTATAATATAAAACAAAAAATACATGTATCTGTCTGTCGGTCACAAGAACTCCTCCTACACGGTGAGCGGTAGCGACATGAAATTTGCACACGGCATTCTAAGCGCATTTCTAGGTCAACGATGCTATTTTCAACTTTCAGAGTTAAATAGTTCTTAAGATATTTAATTAAATAACGAAAATTAGCGGCTTTTAAGCCTAATGCTTAGACGTTTTTTGCCAATAACTTCTGAAATATTTATTAGACAACAATTATTTTTATGCCATTTTAAAAAGCAGAAAATGATCTTTTTAATGCTATTAATTCCATTGCGATGAAGTGTTTTCTCTGATTGTTATTAAGGTTTTAAAAAATATTTTTAACGCAATTTCTAACAATACTTTTTATTCTTATAGAAATAAATTCAAGCCAATTTACTCTTTCGCGCGCGGGCTTTTACCAGCGTTAAAGTTAATATAAGAAAACATTGCTTTCTTTGACCTTAAACAACAAAGGAGACATTTCACTTCCGGTTTCCTGTTGTCGTAGCATTTACAGCTTTTAATACGGTTACACAGTGATCCAATGACGTTAGTGAATTATTTTCTGGATGTTTTGTTTAATTCTCACAAATTTTTAACTGATCCTAATGAGTGTGTGCTAAGCCATGAAGGCTACTTAGTCCTATCATTCCTATGATAGGAACCGGAGAGGAAAATGGGAGGAAAAAAAAGATGTTCTAACGGTCTATCTGTCGCGAGAACTCCTCTGAAACGGTGAATAGTCTTCACATGAAATTTGCAAGCATACCATATCAATTTAAAATTCGCGTTAAAATCTTTCTATTACATTGATGTTAAGTTACTCTGCGAAATTTCTGTTTGCTAGAATTCCTGAAATTTTACACCAGGAATTTATAAAGTTTTCCACTCGCTGCTATTTTTCAGATAAAACAGATTTTTGCGATATTTCCAAGTTAATTTGTTATTTACCCAAAATTAGAAAAATTAAGAAAAGAAAGCACTAATTTTTGATAAATAATAAGAAATTCAGTATAAAATTAATATTCCGGAAGTTTTATTAAATGTTTTACACTGAGGAGATTTTTAAGCCTATTTTTATCGAAAAATCTGAAATAAAAAGCAGCTATAAAATTTTTGTTGCTTTGTCCAAATCTTGTTCAACTCGACATCATAAAAATATAATATGTTCCGTATTAAAAGGCAGAAAAAAGTTTAAAATTAGTTTTATTCGTTTAGAATGAAATTTTATTGAATTACCTTGATTAACAAGAATTTGATTAAAACGCTTTTGCAGCGTAGCTTTTAATTTAAATTTGAATGTTTTTTTTTCTTTTCTGAAGAATGCGAGGCAAATTTATTTTTTCACCAATGAATACTTTCCTCGCCTACCAGAAAAGCCAGTTTCATTTTGGAAGGTTATGATTGTTTTAATGATTGGTTCTTCGATTTTGTTGCCGAAATTGAATGAATTTATAAAGCATTTTAAAAAAATTAATCGAATTGAAAGAATCAAATTAACTGGATTGAAATAAGTCATTTTTCAAACATTTTTTTTCATCTGATATCGGTTTAGAAATTCAGAATATTTTTGAAAGAACATAACTTTTTCAAAAACTGTGTACAAATAATAGTCTTTTACCTTATTTATCATTTTTATACTTACTATCTCTACATTATTTTGATTGTACTTTTTTTACTCATCCTAACTTACACGGCTAAATCAGAATACTATAACTCCACCAAAACCACATCATTTAAAAACTATTTAGTAATTCCTCTATGACACTTTCATAACTCAAAAATATATCCGTATCAATACACAAGTAAGTAAATTAAATTAGATTTGCATATCCATGACCGAAAATGGCCGCACTGTATCACTCAGCATTTGGCGAGCATTTAGTTAAACCGATTGGCGAGCGGTTCATGATTTTCAGCTTTCTAACCAACTTGATGTGGCAGAGAGGGCGGTAGGGGATGCCCCCCCCCCCCAACGGTTCTTAGAACACGAGATCCGTAATGAATCCTGTAATCATGGTATTTAGGCACTTTGGCGACTTGTTAATGGCGAAGTTGGCGTGGAGCGGTGATCTTCGCAAAAAGCCGGACTCTGTAATTATTGTAGCTTTAATTACCTTCAACCCAAATGAAAGGGAAAAATAAAAGAAATGTATGCCCGGCACAGGAAGATGGAAGACGTGCGGGAGGGAGGTCGGGTGGGTGGTCAGTTTGGGCCGAAGCACAGGGGGTGAGGTAAATATTTATTTTGCTTAATTCGCTCTGACCTTCAGGTTTGATTCCAAAAGGTCAGTTAAGTCCTTGGCGTGTGATTTCTGCGATCGTTAAATTGGGCGGAAATTAGTTTAGATTATCCGACCAATTCCCCACTGCATCAGAGACGTCTTGTATTTTTGAAAATTAAAGCAAATCTGTCATTGTTGAATCGTTATATGAGTAAACTTCCCATATTTATTTTTTTCCAACTCGAGTGTAAAAAAATGACTAACACATTTGAAATCATTAATAGTAATCTCATTGAAAGTTTCGCTTACCACCAGAAATTATATATATATATATATATATATATATATATATATATATATATATATATATATATATATATATATATATATATATATATATGAGTATTATTGCTACTTGATGGAACTCTAAATTACATCTTTAGAATCATTTTTTTCAGTAATGGCTAATCGTTTTTCAACATTGAAATGCATCGAGCAATTTGTTTTTTATGTTCACTGAACACGTAAGTAAACATCCAAGTGTGAAAGTTGCATTCCCAAATGTGAATTCATCCCTTTATTAAAATATTTTTTGTGCAAAATTAAAAAAAATATATATACCATATCGAACATTTTATTAGAATAATTTCTTTATTTTCTGCTGTTTCTTTCGAAACGATAAACTCGCACAATTGGACCACGAAAAACGTGAAACCAACCGGAAATACAGAACAAATTTTAAAATCTGCTCCAGATAAAACCGGGACAAAAAATAAGGCAAAATGATGATGTATGAAAAGAAATTGAGTTGATATGTTTGACATTTTATACAACTTTTCGAGTTGCTTTTATTTCCGAAATATTTTTAATAAAAAATAACGTTTAAAAATTCGCATATGTCGTTTGATGTGTCTTTATTAATGAAACCCTTATGCTACAAGTTGTTTTCTCTTATTGAATTTCATGAAAGCACCAAAAAAAGGAATAAAACACATTATCATATCATTTACGCACAATTGAATTGACGATTAAAGGATTCAAGAATCTTCTTTGCTCAATATAATTATAAAACGTAATCCAAATCTGAAATGATTTCCCGAAGTATTATAAATAGTCAAGGTGCTATAATTTTTCCAAAATATAAGAAGCTTTAACCCTTTTTGATGCTTTTACTGAAAAAAAAAAATCAGTTTATTTTAGTCATATGAATCTAAAAGTTAGTTTATATCTAGGGTTGCCATGCGTCCGGATTTCGTCCGAACAGTCTGGATTTCAAGCTCAAGTCCGGACTAGTGTCCGGATCTTGAAAATGCCGGATTTGCCGCCAGTGAGTGCGGCAAGAGAGAAATTTGATTGCAATTGTGAAAATCTGACGTATTCAAAAGAGCTGCCGTCATTCTATCAATGAAGGAAAATTCATTGATTACTTTGTTTACATAAATTATTGATGAGAAAGCGGATGAGTCCCTTTACCCAGGCCCCAGTTCAAACTGAAAATTTAAATCTCTGGCAGCTTTATTTTAATTCTGTATTTCATTATTATAACTTTTGAATTGTCCTACATTAATAAAAATTGTATGTCCTGACGTCCTAAATTTTTTTCCACTTCCTCAAACTCTGTGCTATTGTTATAAAAAAGGGTTAGGTAGCATTTAGAATTTCATACTAAAATTTAACCCTCTCTCCAAAGCCTTTCAACCCCCTTCCTCCCGTGTGTCCAGATTTCAACTAAACAAAATTAGGGTAACCCTATGCATATCTTAATATTCTGTTGTAATTGGTGATACGAAAAAAAGTAAAAAATATTCAAATTAATTTTCCTAAACGATTAAATTGTTATAACTTTAAATCTGTTGTGAAGCCTGTTAAATTCGCAGTCATCGTGTGATCCGCACATCTAATTTTGTTCGTTTATCTCTTCTCTTGAGGGGAGATAAGACCTTATAGGGTTTTAAAGACACCAAAAATGGATTTTTTCTTTTTCTTTTTTTAACCTAGATACAGTAGGTAAAATGTTGATAACTTACTTTTTTAGCTTAAACATGAAGTAGTACTGCCAAAGGCACTTTCGAAAATTTTCTTACTTCTAAACATGTTAACTCCTACAACCTAAAACAGAGAAAAAAAAAGTTAATAAAATGGAACTATAAGTCACTTTAAGGATGTAAGTGAAAAATTGCAGTCATTCAAGTATTTATTCAAGAAACAATATTATCTTATAAAATTTGGAATAAAAAGTCCAAAACAGTTCAGTTTTAAGGACTCGATAACCAAATTACGAAACTTTTTATTTCTTAATAAGTAAACAAAATAATTAAATTAGAATATGAATTTTTAAAAAAAATCCTCATTTTATTTTACACTTCTAAGAGAAAGGCGAACATTTTTCAGTTTCCATCTTACACTTTACGATTTTCCATTTTAGACCGCAAGGAAAACCTGTATTAACTCCCTAAATAAAAATAAACAATATCGAAAACAAATAAAAATTCAATTTTGAATAATTCTTAAAATAAAGTTTATTTATGAGAAAGCTTTCTTACTTCAAGTCAAAAATGTAACAACTACGATTATTAATTTATGCATTTATGCAAACAGCTATGTTTATTAATTTTAAATAATTAAAAATTAATTCGAATTGATCAAATGTTTAATTGCTCATTGCTATACAGATATTCGTGACTGATGCTAATAATGTTAAGCATTTATTAAAAAAGGTTATTTTTTATTAGAAATGACAAGATAGCTATAAAATGCTGTTACTGTCAAATTCATTGTGTTTCTTTAAGACTGAAACCGTTAATAAATTTTCTCAGTGATTAGACAGTAAAAAAGTAATTATTTATTCAATTAACGAAAATTCATTATCTGTCTCGGATGTTTTTTAGGAAAAAAATATTAAAATAACATATTATTTCAAAGAACACATCAGAATGGCATGTTCTTAAATGAATCGCTAGTGTGATAAAACCCATATCCGTAAAGAGCTTTACTCACTTATTTCAATAAAATGTATGTCTGCTTAATAACATATATAGTTTGAATCGGCTTGGTCCATGTAATCGCTTTGTTTTTAAAATCAGACACTTTAACTTGAAATCAGACCCTTTAACCCCTTAACTGATTTGTTTTCTCTACAATCTAATTAGATGACGCCTTCTATTCTGTGAATGTGTTGTCATTTTAATTTAATTGAGAACCTAAAAAACAGTTGAAATGTTTATGGATTCTACGTAATTTTTGTGTTGAATTATAACGTCTGTTTTTAGTTCAGTTAGATTAACGTCCAGTTTTGAATACGAAGGCTATTTGGGGACGGAACTCGCATCTTTGAACAGCTGTCATCTGAGGACGACGACACCTGAGCTGACACCCCCTCTCCAAATTTCCGCACTACACCAGCGGGCGGACATTTAACCCCCTACGTATGATTTAACGAGCAACAGGCCCAATACACGACGGATCTTTAGTGGAAACAGATTTCGAATCTTAAGTCCTTCGGCTATGAGGCGGACAACTTGCCAGTAGGCCACTGTGGCGTGGCTAGAACGTTTGTGAATGGCTTTGGTTTCGTTTTTAAGTTTAAAATTACGATAATACGTTGCACATAAGGCGTGCGAGCAAACCAGGTAAAAGGATTAGATCAGATCCAGAATTTGAGTGTCTATAAAATAATTTATTCAATATTTAGTGGAATGAAATTATTTTATGGAAGAAACCTTATTAAATAATCTCGCTTCTTCTGTAATCTAAATCTTCAAAGTTGTTTAGTCTTTCTGGCAACATTTTTATATATTTTTATTTTCAAATGTTTTTACACAATTTTTTCAAAGAAATTTAAATAGAAATATAAATGGTGCCGATTCTGGTTAATGCAGTTCACTATAAATTATTTTGAATCTCTCCAAAAGATAGGCATCCTGGCATTCAAAAGTCAAATCCTTGCAGTATTATGAAAAATGATAAACTTATGAAAAATATTGTCAACCTGATATAAAAGTGGTTTTCGAAGATAGGTACAACATTAATGATGAAATATAAAGGGACATTTTATTTTCTCACTTCCAATGGTCTCTAAGAAATTTGACTTACGTAGAATATTTTTTTTTTCCTTTTTTACATCATTAATACAGTTATAAAGATAATAGCTTTTAATTTCTATAAATTTGAAGATTTATACAATTTTTTAAAAAAGTGAATCTTCGGTACAACAATAAATTAAACTTATTCTTGTAACAATAAGAAAATCAATATTTTTTTAGATAAAAACTTAACTATCAAGCTATCTTTAACTTAATTACGTACAAATAGAATATTCATACGAATACTGAAGCTGGATTTGTAAAATATTATTTATTTTATACATATACTTTCGCCTATCATCAGAGATGTTGCAAATCCCCTACTAAGAATGAACACCTGGTGTTCCGCAGTTAGTAAAGGCTCCCCTAACCTCCTGGTTTGCCATCTGTTAAGCATACGGAACCTACCTTCTTAACTGTAGAAATAACTGTCGGGGGAGCAACTGGAATCAAAAACTAAACAAGAGAAACAGGCTGGTGGAGTTCTCTGTATTTGTTGCCACAGAATCGGCACTATTTCCTTTGCTTTTCGATTTCCTTAATTACTAGGGGAGGGGGGAGGGCAGAGCAATTTGAGCCTTCCACACTCCCCTCCCCTTCCAAACCAGAACCGCAACTGCATTCTGGACGGTCAAACAACAATTAACGGGGAAAAATTTTCCGCGAAAATCTTCCGAATTCGAGGTTTAATTACAGCAATTAGCCGGGGGTGGAGAAGGTTAGAGAGAGAAGTAGTCGTAGTTTTTATTTTTTGGCTTTTCCCAAACGATTCCCGTCATTGCATTCCGGAACACATGTTCCGCAGCAAGGGGGTGAGGACAGGGGTGTCTCTCGTCTGCGAGTTTTCCGCCGTGCAAATGCATGTATGATGGCTACTAATTACTATGGGTTCTAGGTGTGTGCAATGCATCACGGTCAGAAAACTCAGTTTTAATGCCTTCCTGCAGTGGCGAAAAAGCTAACAGAGTTGGCCCAGAGTTTTGTTGGAAGCCACCACCAGAACTTCTCTAATTACGAAGCAAGAGTTAATTGCAGACAAAGGGGCGTTATACGTTTCTTTCAACATTTGCGTGCAATAGCTGTTTAATGACTGTGTTGGTAAGTTTCTGGACGAGGGGCACGATGATGGGGGTGGGGGGGGGGGTGAAGTTTTGGGTTGATGAGTTATTCAAGTGGTTGATATATTCGTCGATTTTTAATCACGCAAGCAAATGAGAATAATTGCTGTTGCTCATGAAAAAATTGTTGTTGGAGTTTTGATGAAGAGGCTTTGTCTGTTGTTTGCTCATTATCTAGGCTGGGTGGTGATTAATCAATGAAGTGGTGTTGGCGATATAAGTTTCGGAATAACTCATCCGTATGAAAAATAAAGGGAGAGAGTTACAGTTAGAAGAGTGCCGTAATTTCTTTTTTTCTCTGTGGCTTCCAAGACATACTTTAGTCTAATAGGTGAATGTGAAATTTTAAATTATTTTGTACTTCTGAAGGATAGCAAAAACCTGTTGATAAGAGTATGATCGTCGAACTTGGCTAAGTCGAAGCTGACACGATCGCAATCAATATTCGGTTTATCCAACTATTCGAATGATGAGGAACTGAGTTTAAAAGTGATTACAGCGTGAGAAAAATATAATTTTTGAACTAATAATAACCGTAAAGAGTCATTTTTAATATTTGATTATTTAATTGACATTATTTTAATGTAATATCAGTATTAATATTATCGATTGTCAAATATTGATTTTTAATTGACAACATGTAATACTTGGCAGCTTTGTCATGATACGTAATTGATAAATGAGCGATAAGTAATGTTAATAAATAAAATAATAATAAATGCAATTTTAATTTGTTTGATAATTTAAAAATAATTATTTCAATAAATATGTGAGTAATTTTAATAAACAAGCAATAAAAAGTAGCAGATATTTAGAGAATGGGATGCCAGTTCAAATGTCATTGTCGTCATATGACTACAGTCCAAAATTATGAGATTCTTTCCAAAGTAGCCAGTGGCGTAGCAGGGGTACTTGGCGCCCGGGGCATAACCATAATTTTTTAGCTACCACATAATATTTCACTTTTAAAAGCGACATAAACTCATTAATGTTTTGTCCCCTTGGCTCACCATAAACCTGGCGCCCGGAGCATCCCCCCACCCTTGCCCCCTGTCGCTACACTACTGAAAGTAGCTATAGTGTTGCTTATAAAACGGGAAAGACCATAATCTTATTAAACTAAACCCTTCAAATAGCAATTTGTATTTGAAAGCATAAGTAATGTTATGAAAAATATAGACATAAAACGGCATTTTTACCCTTTTAGAATTTATAGTTTTAGAAATTTATTTTATCCTTTAATGATTTCATGTTCTTATTTTAGAATATTTTTTATTATTTTTAATTTTCATAAAAGAGGTACAATAAAAATCCATATTGACATCTTAATGGTTTTAAACAATATCTTGTTTTGAAGGTATTCGAAATCCACCGGATGCCAGCTTTAAAAATAATCCTTTTTGAAGAACGCCTTAAAATACATGTAAGGAAATTATCAATAACTCAATTATGTATTATTATTGATAGAAGGTATCAACTTGAAATTGCAAAGTTGATAAAAAAAATCTATCAATGTTATTAGATAAGAGTAGCATCAATTGTTTGAACTAATTGTTAGCTTTCCTCTTTTAATTTTTAATTTTCAAGTTTAAACTTAAAAAGAGAGCTAATAAGCATCTTCGAGGATTACCCCTCGAATTGTTTTGACACATATTAACTGAATAGAGACTAAACTTCATCCAATAAATTTAAAAGGATTTTAATCTATCCAAAGAAATAAAAAAATATCCAAAAAAAGAAAACTTTTATTTATGATTTTAGGAACAAAATCTTTTAAAGGAAGTAAGATATTGGCAAGTTATGTTAAAGGAATTAATAAAAATATATGGGATTTTACTCTGCAAGTAAAATTTGTATTAAATAATTATTTAATCACCTATATTATTGTGGTCTCAGTGATCTGTTGGTGGAATTTCAGATGTGGTCTCAGAGGATCAAGGGTTTGAGACCATATTCTATAGGTTATCCGCTCTGGCATTACATCTGCCTTCGCATGTCAAATGTCCTCACCCTGGTATGGTGTAGAAGTTTAAATCTGGAGTGCCGCTTGAGGTATTTGCTCATCATCTGATTCAAAATTCCGATGTGTATTCCCAAATAGCTGTTTTGTTATTATTATTCATACCCGCTCCTAACCAGGCTTCCAAAATTGGCTTAAGGCTTTACATGGCCCGGAGGGGAAAAATAGCTTTCTTGCAGTCTCAAAACGGAACATTAATCTATCAAATTAAATTAATCTCTGCTATACCGAAAAATACGATAAAATAAAGATATAATAACGCCAATATATTGTCTCAAGTCCAAGATGTTAAAAGGAGCCACTAACAATCTTCTTAAACTATGATGCGAGAACCTAGATTCCATTAAATAATAATGGAATCGCCAAAAAAATGATAGGTAATGATTCTAGCCGTTTTGAAAATTCCAGATATAAAATATTCCAACCAAGCAATGTTAAAAAAAAAGATCCAACCTTTCTCGTAGACGAGGTAAGAAAGGCCAATGGATATAAAATAGCATAGTTCCCAAATCAACTCATCCTTACAGAAAAAGTTCATACCCTCGAAGTCACTTACTTCCATCACTTACCGCAACCCTTTCCAGATCCACCTCTTGACACTCTTTAGGCCCCAGCATTGTTCCACATACACCTGTGCAACACTTTCAACCCTTTTCCTTCCCTCCGCATACCCATGCTCCCTCTTCTCACCCCTTCCTTTCGCACCCCTTTCGCAGCGGTTGTCAACCCTTCCAGCACCAACAGATGGGGAATAGGCCACATATAAGGGGTGATGATTGGTATGTATGCAGCATTGTGTAAGAGTCGTTACTCTTGTGAGGTTGATGGTTGTTACAGGATGGTAAGTATGGTATGAGATAATGTCGATATCGTGACGGTAAGTTTTAATGGTATTCAATGATGAATTAAACTACGGAACCCTGATGATAAAAGTCTAAAAGGGGCTTCTGTATAAACGTTTATATTGATAAAGAAAAGTGTCATGTTAACGTTTTTAAAGGCAGATACCTATACTAAGAATACAATTGACTTTCAATGATGTTCTACAATTTTTAGCATCATTATAGCCAATCTAAGATATCATAAGCCTAAAGTTTTTATTCTACATGTTTTAAACTTTCTTATTCACCTTATCACTCTGTTAGATTATCTTCTTATTAATATTAATTATTATCTTAGCTTGTTGCATTCTATTCTAATATTTATAGAGTATCTTATTGTTAGATCTTAATGTGATAAATTAAGTAAATTAGATTTTTTGTTTGGATCTTTATAATCATATCCTATATTATTATCAAATCTTGTTCTTAGATGCTATTATTATTAAATTATTTTTATATAATATCTCTGGTTAATAGAATAAGATTTTTTATGTTTATTTCCTTTTCAAAAAAATGACTTTGTGTTCTCTCCTGTATTAATCAAGCTATAGTCAACAACAAATCCAGATGACTGTACGGAAAAAGATACAGAATGTATCAATACACCTTGTTAAATAGTTCCGAATATGAAATTTAAAAACAATCTAGATGCTTGAAAAGAATTAAGTTTTAAGTTTCGTTATTCACCAAGTATCCATGTTATGGGCAATGAAACTGAATTTTTAGATTTAAAGTTTAATAATTTTATAGAACTCCTATAAAAATACGCATTACGTCATTTCCAAATCATTCGGTCGCTTAAAGCTTTCTAAGATCGGTCAAATTGAGTTACTGCTTATAAAAACTTGTTAGTGGCTGAAATTATGCCAGAAGCAATATATATATATATATATAAATAAGTAAGCCGGCTCTGAAAGTGGAAAAACAGCAAAAAAATTTTAAGAAATGCACATACAATTTTTTTTATTTACTGTAGTATAATCCTAAATTGATGGGACTAATATCGTTATAACAATTGTGTGACTTGTAAGCTAACTTCAAGCCAAATAAATATCCATTTACAAATATCCGACAACTGTCTTAATAACGAAAGAGTTTCATAATAGTAGTTTCTCACTTGGATTTGGAATGTACTCGAAATCTTATTTAATATGTTAAAATTTTTATCTAGTTTAAAATGAAGTTAATATGTTTAGAGAAAAATGTTGGACAGAAACTGCATGGTTTACATTAGATTTGAGATTCAAATCGATTAAAAGTTTTAATAAACTTCTACAACTCAATCCATCATCCTTTTGAAACTCAAAATATAATAGAACCTCGGTCATACAAACTGACTGAAACCCTAATCACCTTATATAATCGAAAACTCGTTAATGACGACTAAATTTTAAATAATGACTTCTATTTCAATATTTTCCAAAATTATTTATTTGAAATTATAAAAATAAATCTGCAAGTACTACCACGTATTAACATTTTTACAAACTATTCTTATTTCTCAAACTTCTTACATGCGTTTCTTGAAACATGTTTTTCATATACAGTAAAACTTCGATTAAGAGTCACCGTCCGGACGAGTGCTCTTACGGATAACAGAAATTATTAAGCGTCACCGACCGGACGAGTGCTGTGACGGATAACAGAAATCATTTAATACAAATGTACAGTAACGTGATTTCGCTGCTGGCTTGTGACGAAAATGAAATAAAATCCTTTAAAAGCGAATAATACATACATATTGTACTTAATTTTACAAAATGATCAATATAAACTTCAATATAAGACTAGTAACGTACAGAAATGTTGGATTAGATTTTTTCGACGATGACGGATAAAAGAAGATGACGGTTAAACGAGTGACGGCTAATCGATGTTATACTGTATATGCATAAGATTTGCTCAAACCACTTTTTAAGTGCTTAAGAATGGAATTATGTTTATTTTTTTCTCCATATAGGGGAAGTTAGGGCAAGATGGTGATGTTAACATTTAACCATTTTTAATAAATTCAGTTTTTGAGGAAATTTTTTTTCTTTGCACATATTATTAGATTGACCTTTTGTTGTGTTGTATTTAAATTGAGAAATTTCTATTTTAATATTATCAAAGTTATTTTGCCACTTAAAATAAGCAAAGTAAAAGCAGGACAAAATGAAAATTATGACAAAAGTTCAATACATTTTCATGTTTAGGAAATTTATTGCAGGACACCAATTAATTAAACGCTTTTAAATATTTTTTCCTCGATTAGTATGTAATGAAAAGGTTATTCTAGTTAAAATTTGAGCTCGTAGAAAATTAATGTAACTCAAAACCAGTATTTTTCATTTACATATTCCTCATTCAGATTCTGTGTAGCCCTTTGGCCACCATGCGTGGCATTTGCAACACTCTATTTAATCTTCTGATGAAGGGTCAACATAGATCTTATAACACGCAGGGCAATGTATTATATTTTCTTTGGAAGTTTGAACTGATGTCATGAGTGACAGAAGTGTGGACTTTTTAAAGGAATCAAACTTCAGTTTCTTTGTAATAACTCCTTTTATGCGCCCTAACCTCTCATCTCTTCTGCTTTAAACGTTCCACCTTTTGTGTGTCCTCCTGAACCGACATCTCTTTTATAGGTAAGCTTATTACTATATTTTCTGTAGGTTTCACACCTTGCAACATGTGATGGAACAGATAGTGAATCACGTAGCTCAAGAAAATTATAAGAAATTACTAAGAAATTTATATATTCTTCAAAAAGAAAACAGTAAAAAGCACTTGGGGCAAGATGAAGAGGTCGTCAATTTGCCCTCATCTGCAATGTTAAAAGTCTTTGTTTTTTTGTGGGATTAACAAGAATTAATTAAAATGAATAGCTATTTTGAAAAGCGTATTGTCTAAGATAGCCATGCATAGTAAAGAATAAACAAATATCTTATACTTTAGTCCACTAGATCTTACGTGTAGGGTCTTGAAAATTGCATATCAGGTAAACAACACGAACACTATATAACAAACCGCGAAATGACCTCAGTGGCTTCACTATGCGATTTTTTAATGTGCAGAAGTGTAGAGGGATGGTATTATCGTTAAGGTGGAGCTACCTAGTTATATGAACTTAAAATAAGCAATTCGCTATCCTTCGCAACGTGAAAATCAACTTCAATGCCAACTTTGACAACATTTTCTGAAAAATTCTTTTACTTTATTAAAATATCCAACGCGAAGTTCAATTTTCTGGCACTGGGTTGGTTAACAGAGAAACTTGGTTATCAATTGATAGAGGGCTACATAATCGAGGTTCTACAGAAGTAAGATTAAGCTTTTTTCATCCCAGATTATTTAATAGGTTAGCGAATTTTCACGAACACGTTATTTCTTAAAAAATATAGCTTTATTTTCATTTAATGTAATTAAAATAAGATGCAATTTCAAAAAATTTTTATCATCTTAAAAAACTATATCATGAATGTCCATACCCATACGAACATTCAACTGTAAAAAGTAACTCCAACCAAGTAACCCTATGAAGAGTTCCAAGAAGTTTTCTTTGAATTTGTAGCTAAAATATAGGTTCCATCAAATAGTGTATATAGAACGATGGCTTGTGATAGGGTTAATCAGGTTTGAAAAAGTTACGCATTTTTGTTATACAGTTTTGTTTTTTGATGATTTTTTTCTTAATTTTGCGGCTATTATACAGGAATTAAAACATTACAACAATTTATTAATCTAATATTAGAGAAAATATTCTTGGTGAAATCTCGCATTTTAGAATTATGTTGATCAAAACACATGAAGTCAAATAAAATTCGGAAGAAATAAACGAAATTACACTACATTTTATTACATTACATTTAATATATAAAGTAAATCACTTTAATTGTGGAATATTCTAGCGCTGTTATGATTTATCATAATTTAAAGAAAAATCCGAGTCTTCTGTTGCTGAGTCGGGAATGAATATTTATTAACCTTATTTCGACGAGTTTTTATTTTTAACGCCACAGAATTTTGGTAACATGAACTATGAGTAGGGCACACTAGAATACCGAAACAAAGATATTTCATTTTTAGGAAAAATATATCCCCTGGTTAAGGGCAGGGGTATACAGTAGAACCTCGGGAATCCGAACTAATTGGAGCTGACCTCTGTTCAAATTCCGGGAAATTCGGATTATCCGAACATTTCGGTAAAATACTCTTGATATACCAAATACTAGAGTATTTACTTTGGGTTCTTTGCGAAAGAGTACGGAAAGAGGTAGCTGCGATTGGCATCTCCAAGCGGGTTTAATTTCGTCCGCCAAAACACAATAACAGATTTTGTTTCTACTAATTAAGGTAATTGGACTAGTAAGTTACAGTATTTAAAAAAAAGAAAGAAAAAAAAAAGTTCTTTAGGTTTTCCTGTCAGTGTTGGATGTAGGCTGTTGGCTCTGTATACTTGCGACTTCCAGAGTGGCACTTTTTAAATTTTTAGTGAACGTGTTCTCGTATTCGTGATTCATGATAGAGAGTCTTTGGTGGTCATGATTGAGACTTGATAGAGCACTTTTTTGATAGTCAGGTTTTTCTTTTTTCTTCCGCATGCTTCGGCAGGTCGGAATTTCTTCCTGGTACTGTATTCATTCTTAAATACATATTCAAATGTTTCTTTTAAGTTAGGAATAAACATTAGCTTTGTTTCTGAATCGTAATTTTTCCTTCATTTTTTAATAAAATTTTTTCAGAAAATTAAAAAAAGATGTTCGGATTATCCGAAATATCGGATTACTGGGGTTCGGATTAGAAAGGTTCTACTGCATATGCCCCATCCGTCGTGATATATGTCCTAGTCGTCTTCATTGAGTAATTCTGTACAGAAAAACTAAATGTTTTGTAATTTAGATTTATAAATCAATCCAAATTTTATTGAAGTTACACGACGTGTTCAGGAAACAAAGCATACACTCATTAACTATCAAATAAGCTGATGCAACACTATGAAAAAACCCGCAATGCAGCTACCTACGGTAGTGACATCATGTTCTGAAAATCGTCGCTTAACAAGCAACACCACCTATCTCAATTTTTTGCAATTTCAAAAAGGAAGAAAATACTCAATTTTTCGCAACGATTAAGGAATATTTTTGAATTTTTTTCACGTCTGGAAGGGACATGTGGTCTCATGTTTATATCCGATGTTAAAAATCCTCTGAAATATTCGTTGGTTGCGAAACATTGAGTATTTTATTCCTTTTTTGAATTTCAAAAAATTGAGATATGTGGTGTTGCTTGTTAAGCGACGAAATGAAATAGTATGACTGTTGGGAAATATTTCCACTAGCGCAAGGAGAGAATTTATATCCCAAATATATTCTTTAAAGTCCTTTCGGGACTTATGTGTCCCGTTAGTCTCGAAAGGGTTAAATCTTTCTTTATGTTCATGAAATCTAAATTTACATGAATTCTAGAAAATTCATTATAATCAATTCTTGCAATCCTTAGGCTATTAACTATGTAAATTAGTCTAGGAAATGTGGTTAAAATTCACAAGGAAGGTTGCCTAATGACAGAGTTGATATTCTTAACTATAATATTTATGTCTTAATATCAAAATATTAATATGTATCTGATTTGAGGAAGAGCTAACTGCTGAAATAATGCAAAGATCCAATAATGGGCCAATAATTTCCAATAATTTTCAAAGTTGTAACAAATTTTAAATATTAAAAACGACTGAAGTACAGAAAACAAATATTTAAGTTTTGGTTCTTACTAATAATTTCTTCATGAAAACTCTACGTGTGATGTTCATTTAAAAGGCATTGTTCTTTAATTATTTTTAGATAAAATAAAATATGAAACTTATGAAATATTTTGAGATTAATATTATTCCTTCTGTGATATGATTTGTTGTTAATATTAAGTAAAAAGCGAAACTAAACTTCTGATAAAACAATCATACTTTGTCAAAAAGATTATATATTGACTTTAAATATGGTCAGTATGTAAAAAGAACAAAGGTGTTAATCACTTACAAAGATGAACAATAATCTGACACTTGAAAATTATTCTATGACTTTCTTTTCCTAGATCAGAAACATAGAACCTGTTAATCATACATTGTCACTTGTCATAATTTAAGAGATTTTACTTTTTATAATAGGCATTTATACTAATATTTAATAATTTTGGTAATAGTTTTACCTTTAATATTACTTACTAATATTTATTTTACTTTTAGTAAGAATATTCACAGAGATGAACACTCAATTGATGCATAAATTATATTCTCGACATATTTCCTATGTCAAATACGTAGATTCTGTTTTTTAGTTCTTATTTACATAGTTTGACACCGAAAAGGAATTTTACTTATAATTATAGTTGTTAATAGTTATAATTTAACTTATAATAATAGTTGTTAATAGTTATAATTTTGCTTATAATGATAGTTGTTAATAGTTATAATTTTACTTATAATAATTGTTGTTGTTAAAACAAATTCAGTATTATCAAAAGTAAGTATTGTATTAATTTTGGTTGTGACATTCAAGATCTACTATTTTCACTAGGTCTACTAAGCAAACAGAGTTAAAAATGGATCTATAGAATGTGGATTTCAACATGAAACACCGATATCGAAACAGGAACTTTTTTTTCCTAACAGAAATTAAAATGCCCAATAGAGAAGATACAAAAAGAAAAACATATTTAAAAAACTTTAAAATCTAATTCATCGGATAAAATAATCGTATTTCAAAGATATGATTTTATTAAAATAAACTTAAATTCAGACTTAAGTTTTCCTATGCAAGTCTGGAAACTTTATTTGATCTTTTCTTAAGCAATGAAACTCTTTATTTTTAAACTGTATGAATAACAATAATAAAGTAAGATTATTTATAAACAACGACTAAATTTTTAGGCTAGTTTCAGCTTTATTGGGGCATTTTCCTTCAAACGACAATATTCAAAAAAAAAATTTCAAGTATAAAAAATTAAGTTTTATGTCAGAAAAATAATGAGAATATTTGTAAACAAAAATTTGCTTCCTAAATCAGCAAACCAAAGATACTATGTTGAAGAATTTCCAGAAAAACTATGAAAAATAAAATAATTTGTTTCATCTTTTGAAAAAGAATCGAACATATTTTGTTTCAACTTAATCTCCTTTGCTTCTTTCTGCACACGTTTTTGTGACGCAGCGTCTTTTTTAAAAGGCGATATAAAACAGAACCAAACACTTTGAAAAAGATAATCTTTTAAGTTACATATATTAAGCAGGCATTAGCATTTCTGGCATGTTGATACCTTTTAGAAATATTTTAATGGATTTTTCTTAAAGAATAAAAGATTACTTTATTCCCTCCTATCAGAATGCTGCGCTAAAACCCATAAACTTAGACGCAAAAAGTTGTATTTTATTCATTTGTCTGATTTATGATTGGATATATAATTTGGGATTTTTTTATCCAGTTTTCATGAAAACACTGAAATATCTGATAAATTGTGAAAAACTTAATTTATTCTCAAATACAATTAAGAGTGCATATTGATTATTATCGCATTAGAAAACAAGCAGTGATGGATTTTATCATCGAAATAAAGTAAAATTAATGAAAAAATACTCTCAGGTAATGAATAACTAGTTCATGATAAATTATACTTAGAATTTTTAAAAAATCTGAGATTGATATCTGAAAAAAATTGTATTCAAAATTTGAAGTCCTACAATTGCAATAAATATATTTATATAAAATATAATTAATTTTGTTATTATAAATAAATTGTTGTTGTCAGTTCCTGTTAAATTAAAAAACTTATACTGTCTGAAAAGATCAATGAACTTCTCTAATGCATTTAAATTTCATTTCTTAAGATAGGGCTTGGTTCGAAAAACTTAGTCAATATTTAATCTGTATTCAATTACCTGTTCAAAAATGTTCAGAAATATCTCAGGCTCGTGAAAGACCATGTGGTTCAGAAACATGTTAACAATAACTGTCATTATTAGCGTATGTTATATTATGCTAATGCTAATTTTATATTTCTGTTTATAATGTGATCCTAGCAGGAATTTGTAAAAAACTCTTAACAGTCGATTAAGTAATAAGAGTATCTTTTAAACTCAAAATTACTTATCAATATAAACTGACTATAAAGTAATTATTATCTTAGTAGATAATAAGTCAAAACATTAAGTTCTAAAACGAAACAAATGTCCTAATTTGTAAAATTTTCAAAATACTTAATTTTAACCAAATCTAAATCATTTAAAACAAAATAATATATGAATATTTATAAATGAACATAAAAATATAATCAAATTATGACTTAAAATATATAAAAATTTTACATATAAAGAAACCTAATAAAACTTGGAAAAAGGCAATCCTAATTTTGGAATTCCAACAATTAAAGTGGCCAGCGAGAATCTGGACTTGCTTTTCATGTTAAATCACGATTTTACGGCGAAAACCATCCATGAAGCCTAATTGTTGAATGAACATAAAGGGTAAACAAACTTAAATTATTACAGAACTAGAAGATAGAAAGAGAAGTCACTATACTAAAATAACTATTAATAACTCAAATTATTGCACATAAACAAAGAATTCAAATTTATTTTAAGAAAGTTTTTTTAACAATTGTCAATCAAAGGACCGAAATTCAAACCTATATCACCAAATAAATTTACTATGATACCTGACATACATTGCATTGCACCTTATGTGTAAATAGACAAAATTATTGATCTTGTTTCTTGTTATGTATGATTCTTAAGTTGACTATATAGTATATAATCCGAATTTTTTTTAAATACGAACATTTTAGATTGTTTGAAGGTTATTTGTCGAGGAGTTGCAACATTAATTTCAGAAATTTTTTTTCTTTTTTTGCTTTATCTATTCGATAAAAAGACAATTGTTTGAATCCTAAAAACTTGTTTCGTTTTAGAAAACTGTGTTTATCGTACAAACAAAAATGCTAATAACGTTTCAGTAGAAATTCTTAAACTGATCAGCAAGTTGCTTATTTTAAAATAACTCCACTGATTTTTACGCGGAAAAGAATAAGAAACGCTTTTTAGTACTTCTTTCAACTCGAACAAAATCAGCTTTGCACTTGCATTTTGCTCATAACTAGATAAAAATGCAAGATTTTAACTTGTGCCAAATCTAGCGTACATTGCTGTGATTCGTCTTTGATGTTACCCGCTGCTCTTCACAGTTCTTTAAGAGCGCAGTTCTCATAAAAAGAATAAACGGAGGTTGCTTTAATACAAAAGATCAAAGGAACAAAGGACGGGGCTTGAAGTCTTTAAAAAAAATTTTTGAGTTTTGCTGAATAAGCATCTGATATGTTACGATGAATATCTGAATATTTGTATGTTAAGCAAAATGAAAATCGGCGAAGATTAATAGTTTTATTCACTATACGGTGTTTTCATATTTGGACAAAAATTGGGTAAATCTATGCATGTTTGATTGTAAAAAATGTCGGAAAAATCTTTTGATTTTATTTTTAGTTAAAATTAATTAATTTAACACGTTGATTGCTTAATTAAAATTCCTTCTACTAAAGACTTTCTTTCTCTAACTCAAAAAGATGTGAAGTTAACTATTTTTATCTTTTATTAAATTATTCATAAGTAATCGCAAAAATAGCAGTGTTTTGAAGGAGATCCATCGTTCAGTTTAAAATTACCTCTATGAATATGTTCTACAAAACCAGCGGTGAAAAGTAAGCTGCATCTTAAACGAGTACATAAAGCAGTTAATTTCTAATTAATATTTTCCATATATAGTATTGCTAATGCATTTGAAAATTATGAGAGAAGCTCATGTAATCTGTTCTTACCACAATTTACCTAAATCTGAACTGCTCCAGAGTTATATTGGTTCTCCACATATTTAGTATTTGAGTTTGGGAGGTTTATCTCATTTTTAAAAACGATTCGCTGTAACTTATTATTTATTCATTTTACTCACAAGAAACATTATTGAGAATGTTTATTATTTGATTGGTTAGTTGAGAATTCGTGAATATTAATTAACTAGTAATTACCTTCTGGCTTTATTTACTCAGATAATAAGTTTAGATTGCATTAATTTTTTATGACGTTGATTGT
Source organism: Araneus ventricosus (assembly GCA_013235015.1). Classification (NCBI taxonomy): domain Eukaryota; kingdom Metazoa; phylum Arthropoda; class Arachnida; order Araneae; family Araneidae; genus Araneus; species Araneus ventricosus. The sequence goes on from BGPR01000040.1 coordinate 706,422, forward strand.
TGATGACAAGTTTGTGAGGATGAAATATTTTTATGGAATAATTAATGACTGCTCTGAACGAATTTTTTTACATGTTTCATTTTTACCTATTTATTTGTTATTATTAATTTACGCTTTATTTCTTTCGTAATTTTCTGACGGTTCAAGTGAAAAAAAATGTGTTGCCACAAAAATGTATTTTAATTTATTGATGTTCTTCTGTTGAATCAATCTGAGAATTGGATAATACGCGAATATGAATAATCTAGCAATTACCTCCTAGTTATTATTATTTATTCCATTTTATTCCATAGTATTAACTTTTTATGATGTTGATTGTTAATGACATATTTAGAAACATGTAATATTTCTGACTAAATAAATAATAAGTCTCCTGATAAGACTGTCATTAATTACAATTTTTACCTATTTCATTTTTATTTATTTAATTATTATTATTAAATTCAACTTCATTAATTTTCAAATTTTCTAATGACTTGTATTAAAATGTGTGTTGTCTCAAAGACATATTTTAATTTAATTACGCATGTTTGTTGGAATCAACTAGAATTATATCCATATATTTGTATTATGATGTAAAGGGTAAGGGATTTATAGATAAAATTGGCATTTTATACTTTTATGATGATATTAAGAAAGAAAAAAATGATAATGAAACTGATTGCTATTACATAACTTTTTAAAAGTATTTTTTATATTCCTTTTAGAAAAAAGAAGTGGAATTCTGAGTTTTCTGTTGATGCGAAGCTGCATTTTCAAGAGTAGAAAGGAAAAAAGAAGTAATTTATTCCAAAATCAAGGAAATATAGAAGAATCTTCGTGAATTTTTTGGGTTTTTTAAATATTAATTTTCATAAATGTAAGGAAGTATGATAAACAAGTATAAACATAAGGAATGCTGATCATAATTCCAAATTTTAGTCCAGCAAGAGCACTATAAAAATAATTTATCTCAAAAAGTATTCATTAATTTCTTTCTAAGTAGATTAATAATTTTAGAAATATAAAAGGAACAGCAAAATAACAAATGTATAGAAAATTATGCAGAATATGCATTGACATTTTCCATTAGAAATATGTATACATATAGATGAAAGGTAGAAAACTGTTTTTAGGTTTGTATTTAATTTACCTTCGAATTTTTTATTTTAATTTTCCCGTTTGAAGAGAAAAACAAAAGTATGTGGTTTTTTTCTTAATAATGCAACATATTCTAAGATCAGGATTGTTCAAATATGATGCTTTCCTCTTTTTTTTTATATAGAAAAATTTGAGAATTTAGTTAAAATAAAATTGAAATGTCGATGAAAAAAATACATTTCCAAAAAAACTATTTTATATGGAAATTTAATCAAGTTTTCTTCTATAGTTAAGCACTATCATAAAAATCCTCCTAAAAACCAGTAAAATAGTTAAAGACTTCTCTTCATTATTCTCATCAGTTTTATTAACCAATAATATTTCATTTATTGATATATTTGAAAGTTCAATACAGTAGAGTCTCTATAATTCGAGGTGGAAGGGTCCGGGCCTACCTCTAACTATCGAAAACTCGAATTATCGAAATCATAAAATTTAATAAATAAATAAATGGAAATAAAAGCAATTTTAAAATTTCAGTGTAGTATATTTAAATGAAAAATGTACTTACATATTATTATCAGTAATGTAATTACATTACAGCTGATAGCAACAGGTTAATTATATCTTAAAATAATTGTCAATTGTTTTTTGTTTAAACACATTGCTCCTATATATCGATCGTATATATATTCCGTTTTCTTTGGTAGGGGGCATTTCTGCAGGTGCCTTCGGGGTGCGCAGTGGACATATGTCCCGTCTAACAACAATAAAAACCAGATGTAGTAATTCTTTCACGTGTTGTGTATGTGTTGGTCATTATTTGGGAGCTAAAGTGATTTTTTTTCACTAACTCGGATTTATGAAAAACTCGAATTATCGAGACTCTACTGTAGTTCATTGTAAGGTTTGTTGTAATTATTGAATCAAAAATTATTTCTTTGTAATTCATCCAATAGATTAATAATTAATTACCTATAATAATTAATAATTAATTGCTATACATCTATATAAAGCGCATACATACTTCTAAAAATACTTTTTTCCACTAGTTTTAATAGCCTTTTTGCATTGGTCAGATACCTCAAAATTAGCAATAAATTGATATCAGATGAATTTCATGAAATATTTAACTCCTTGGTGATTTTCAAAGAAACTAAGCATAGCATAAAAATTTTAATTAAAAATGAATCACTGTATCTAGAAATTTTCCGTTTATTCATTCTTTAAAAATTTCCGTAAGAAAATATTTGAAAGTTTTAGAGATTTAAAAAAAATAAAATTAACGCAATTATAATCAATACACAAGTTCTTCATGAATAGCGAACTTTATAATTTAGGTGCTTCATTTATTAAGGAATTTTGTAGAATTGATGTTCTATTAAATAAAATCTATAACATTAATTAACTTCTATGAGTTATAAGTAAAAAAAATCAATAAAGAGGGAAAGCTAAATTGGCTGCGGAAAATCTTCAATTTTTAGCAGCGCTTCGAAAAGTTTGCTGTTAAATACAATAAATACAGACATGGAAAAAATGTGGGGAGCAAAACTATTTTTAGCTTATTTGATTCTTAAACATTAAAATTTTTATTTTAATTTAAATTTTTGAAACAAACGTACTTCCTCGCATGAAATATTAAACTGAATGGACTTATTTGAGTTTTATTTTTCAATTCTTTAAAAACACTTTTTTATGGCAAATTACTGCAACCATCTCTTACTAAAACTTTAACAACGTATAAATAAAAATATATACATGGTTAATTTTATACATGGATTATGGTATTTTATGCGTTTTGACGTACATGAAATTTTTCGATGGAGCGCAAATATATTAATTCAATGTTTTGGACACACACGCATAAGTTGTGGCTCGTTTGTATGGCAAAGAAAACAGAAAATATTTTGTACATTAAAAATAAATCGTGACTGAAAAAAACATTTTTCTATCATTGAAGGGCATAAAGTGAATAAGCTCTGTTTAGTCGTATTAATTAGTAAAATATTTTATAATAATTAAAAATAACTGTGCTATGTGATGCATGAAATTAATATTCCTTGCAAATAAACCACTAAATAATTTTCATGCCAAACTGATTTTTGCTATCCTGACCAATTGCTCTAAGTTTAAAATTTATTTGCATTCTTTTAATAATTTGGTTTGTATCCTTTTATTTTATACTTCTTTGTATAATATGTTTGCTTTCTTTTTTTCACAATTCCTCACATTTTTTCTTTATTAATTCGCTTCTTTTGCATAATTTGAATAATATTCGTTTATTTCATAATTCTTATTATTTCTGTCATTTGATTTGTATTCTTGTATTTCAGAATTCACATTTTTTCTACGCTTGATGCGTATTCTTTTATTCCATAATTTGCAATACATATACAATGTTCCTTTATTTCCCAATTTGTGTCCTTCTTATAATTTGATTTAGGTCCTTTCTATAAATTAATTCATATTCTCTTATAATTTCGACCATATTCTTTCTATAATTTGATTTATATTCTTTCTATAATCTGCTTCGTATTCTTTCTATGATTTTTCTCTCAGTCTTTGTATAATTTTATTCGCATTCTTTCATTTTATAATTTTCATTATTTCCACAATTTGATCCGTGCTCTTTCATTTCATAATTTGCAGTCTTTCTACAATTTGACTAGTTTTCTTTTATATCCTCCTTTCGTATTTTCTCTGCAATTTGATTCATATTCCTTCATTTCATAATTCATATTCTTTCTACAACTTGGAATGACTAGTATTCTTTTATATCCTAATTTCGTATTTTCTCTGCAATTTGATTCATATTCCTTCATTTCATAATTCATATTCTTTCTACAATTTGGAATTAGCTCTTTAGAATAAATTTTCTCCAAATATAAATATTAAATTGCATCTCGAACTTGACCCATAATAGCTTTAACTCATAACCGAAATTCATCAAATAGCAAATTTTGCTTATTACACAATCCGTGTCCACTAACGAATATCACCCAGCGCCACCAGCTGGCTAATGTCCTTTCTAAATCCGTTTAAGGCTCAGCAGGACAAATTATTTCCCCTATTTCCCTCCCATTGTCTCTGTCACACAATCTTGAGTTTCCCCTTTGGAATCCATTAAAAGTGCCCCACCGGAAATTCGGAAGTGACCTTTCCGGCTAAGATCCGGGTAATTTTAAAGTCGAGTGGCGAAGATACGTGACAATTAAATCGGAAGACAAGATCACCCCGGAAGCAGTGGTAATCGCAGAGAAGGATTTGTACGGACATCTCTTATTATGATGATGGTGCTGTGCACTGTCCGTGAAACAGGTGCTCTCTCATTTTTGCACATATTGTTCATTGGAATTTGGTCCGTTTACGGAACTAGTTGTTGATGACATTCTTGTCGTGTCAAGAGATAGCTGTTTGAGTTAACTCAACTGTACATGTATTTGTAATTGGTGACGTTTTTCCGGTTTTGTGTAAAAGGATTTGGCAGGTTGTTGTAGAGTTTCGTGCCTAGAAATGTTGTTTCGTAACACGCAATCGTAGTAGTTGTGATTAATTTTCAAAATTCATTGTTGGTATACTTTCTCGAAAACGGTATTTTGGCATTTTTGTGTGAAATAATTATTTCCAGCACGGTATTGCTTGGAAACTGTTAGTGCTTCAGCAAATACAGTCATCTGGTTTTGAAAGACTTTTTGCATAAATTTTACGGTATTGTGAAAAAGAATAACATTATTAGATGGTATTCAAACTTTTATTTGAAATAAGTGATTTCAAATTTTTAAAACTTGAGTCTTCTTTTTCCTTTTTGTGCGATAAATTTGAGAAGTTACGTGAGTCATATATTTATAGAAACACACAATTTCATAAATGGAAATGTAAAAATAAATATTTTGTTTGAATGTCCAAAGGCGTATTAACTTTACAGGAAAACCTGAGCAAAGCATGAATTCAGGGAAGTTCACAAATTTTGTCAGACTACAATAGCATGAATAGTTGAAACGTTTACTAAACGTTACATAATTTACATTATCATTAGAAAGAACCTTAAAGTTTATAAAAAGCCATAGAAAACAAAATAAAAATTTTAGTCCACATAAAGTGTAAAATGCAACTACGGAAAATGAATTATGGTATCTTTTGTTACTTCTACATAATGAATTTGTATTTCAACTTTCTTAACTTAGACATGCTTCAGCATAAAAAATCTCTTACTTGTTCTTTTATGGGAGCATTTTCTTGATTTCTAAGAGTTGGTTAAAGAAAAGAAAAGAAACCAGAGTTATTCAGTAAAGTTTGATATTTTACATCCAAAAAGGTTAATTGTTTCCTTATCTTTTAATATGAAATTTATATAAGATTATGAAAGTTTTAATTGCCTATTTAAATGATAAAAAACTACTCCTTTACAAGTAGAGGATTTGCACTTACACATTAAAAGTTGCTCCAAGTTATATTTCTATTACGGGAAATTAAGAACGCTGATACGAAAATTGAAAGAGGTATTGATGGACTCCACTGTAATATTTTCACTGTATTATTACAATAGACGTTTCCACTGTAACAACACTACTTGGTTTACGTATGAAAAAACATACAGCTTATTATTAGCGGAATTTGAATATTTAATAAATATTTCAAGTACTGAAATGAACTTATTGATGATTAGATTAAAAATTTCCACTTGATTTTTGTAATTTTCATGATTTTAATTCCAAAAAATTTTAAAAACAATTTACTGATGAGATTAAATGCTCAAATCTAATATGAGTGAATTTGAACAAATTGTGATTGTGAATTAATTATGGCGCAGAGTATTTTCTACCAGCAAATTTTTAATTCATAAGGTAACAAAGCTTAACAAAAATAATGCGAAATTTTTAATTAAAAGCAATAAAATCACATTTCAATATTGCATCAAAAGATTTTTAATTCAAAAAATATTGCTAACGTAAAATAAGCTTATTAAGAAGCATTTATGGAATATTATTTTCCTTTAATATGCTAAAGAAACGCACTTGAGATAAAAATGGTGTTAATACAATTCATTAAAAAGTTCGAAGGACAACAAATTTACTAAATTAATTCAAAATTTACCGAATTATTTTAAACGTTAAGATATTTATCAACGGGAAAGAAGATGTGAGTTCTTTCTCTTGATATAACAAAAGTCTAATTAATTACATAAATAAATAATACGAGAAAAATTTTCAAAATTCCAGTCATAAAAGTGATATGGTGTACTGCCTAATTTTTCATGATTTTAATTATGTTCGAAAATTGTAAATACATAGACAGTACAGTCCCGCTAATCCGAATTCTGCTCGTCCGGACATCTGGTTAATTCGGACGGGATATTTTAAAAAAAAGCAGGATATACAATCAGTGAATTTTGAATTTTAATTATGTACAAAGATGTTTTGTTTTGTTAATCCTACATCAGTTTTAGGTTAAAAACGTAGGTCTATATATGCAGTGGCGTTAAAACTAAAATTAAGCTCTAAGGAAAGTTGTACGTACTTATGAAAAAAATAATGATTTTTATAGTTTTACTTGTATTTCGTGCACTTTAAAGCAAATTCCATTTAATCCGGATTTTCGGTGATCCGGATAGGAACCGGTCTACTAGTCCGGATAAGCTGGTCTCTACTGTAAATCATAAAATTAAGTTAAGACCATTGAAGTTTGTAGAGATAAATTCTGATATTTTAATTTATATACATTTCTCGCAAACCGAAAATTTAATTGAAAACTAACAATAGTTACTGTATTGTTTTGACGTAGACTTAAATCTCTCCATAGTGGTCTAATGGTGTGTCGGGAAAGAAAAAATTACGACGCTTTTCGTGGTATTTTTAAATGCTTATAGCTCCGCAACCAAATACCACAGAGAGTTGGCTTTAGTTTCATTTAACAGAGAAAGGTTGGCATTGAAGATTTCAAAAAGAATTTTATAATTTTTAATTATGTTTTAGTCACAGTCGAGTTGAAAAGTTGGTAAAAATCACGAAGAGTTTTGATGACGTCACAGCGAAAGATGTGAGCGGTATATTAACTGGATTTTAACAGATTAATTATTAATTCATTTCAGATTAATTAATTAATTCAGATTAAATAATTTAACAGAGAAGGGTCATAGAGCATATGTCATAGGTCAAAGTCACATAGAGGTGCTTTAGGCGCAGAAAGTCACAGTTGAGTAATCGATTAATTAACTGTCCTTAATTAATTATTATTAACAATTGTAGATTTAATTGAGCTGTTCTTTCCATCGATTTAATTGAGTTGAGTTGGTTTTAGTTCCATTCAACAGAGGAAGGTCATAGAGCATAGATCAAAGTCACGTAGAGCTACTTTAGTCACAGAAAATCACAGTTGAGTAAAGTAAGTAAGTCTACGCCCCTCAATCCCAGGGGCCGTTTCGCAGAGACAGCCTCCCTTTGATTTTTTTCTTCTTTAAACAGCATAATTATTACACTATATTATATTTAAAATATCGTTTTGAAAAAAAAATTGTTTCCTACGAATGGCAAAACTTGTTTAAACTAAAGGAGAAATAAAAATATTAATGAGGAAAGAATTTTTTTCCCTTTATTTGACTGAATTTTTTTTTATTCTTGCTCTATTTAACTCAGTGTTTTCTCCTTTGAAATTTTACTTTAAAGCTTCTTACACTTTAGATACATTTAGACTATTCATTACAATTTTTAGAGATTTCATTTGCTTTATTTTATAAATTTGTAAACAAATACCGCTTTAGATACTCGATAATTGAATAGCAAATATTATTTTGAGCATTATGAAGAGTTCAGAAAATATTAACCCATGAACGCCAAAATTAATTTGAAGCATAGATTTCTATAAATTTCTTTTGAGTTATGTTTAAAACACCAAGATTAAGTTAACTGTGAATTCGGTGGAAAAAAGATTTGGGTTTGTGTTTTTTTAAAGATAAAAATATAAAAAACAAATCGATAAAAATAACTTTAAAAAACGTTATTCACATAAATATTGAATATTTTTGAAATATAATAAAATATAAAAAATGTATATAAATCTCTTTCTAATTCCTTCCATTACATCAAAAATTAATCCAAAGAAAAATCAAAAAATTTCAAAATGACGATATTTTATGCTTGTCGAAAACTATTTAGGAGTGTGCAATACCTATTGACTTCACAGGAAAAGCAGAAGGGAAGAATGGAATGTATTCTTTGTAGCCACGGAAGTGCAATGTAACTGTCCTATAAACAGGACGCTGAGCGCTAACGGGTTAAAAGAGCATCATTAAAAAATGCCATATTAGAAAAATATTGTAAGTTAAAGCAAGACAAATGGATTTGTCGGAAATGAATGTATAATTTTATAAAAAAAATTATAAATTTAAACAAGTAACTGATGATACTCAAAAGATTTATAAAACAGCATTTTAATTTTTTTCAAAGATTAAACAATTCCTTCAGATTTTAATATACAAGCAAAGAAAAAGAACGAAATTGTTTTGTCAAGTATTTTTAATGTCAGAAGTTTCTTGACATCAAATTGCCTTATTTCAAACAGACTTTTAGAAAAAAAAATGTGCTAGTGAAAGATTTATAATTAGGTTTTTAATATTATATATAAGAAACAAAAAAATGGCGAAATCAAAATCATCATCAAAATCTTTTATTAAAATAAGGATTAAAAATCATTTTCGGGGAAATAATCCTGAGACACATGAACAAAACTCAATATTATTTGATCATATAAATAATTCTTATTTACAATTCAAAAGCTTGAACTTGGTTGCTGTTTAAAAGAATTTTCTTAGCGTGCATTTTTAAATGTACTTTAACATTTCAGAACTTACTATGAACATATTTAAAAGTTTATTTTAACTTCTCAAACATTTCAATATTTAGGTTACCAAACTATCTATTAAGTGACTCACACTTTAACAAATCATAGTTAGTTCATGAGATTCAAATAAAAAAAAGAATGCAGAAAACCTATCTTTTTGCCACATTTACTGTACTTTCTAAGTAAGTGTTACAAAGTCCTCAGTGTTCACTTTTTGTTCTTTATATGCAATGTAAGCGATTTACTTTAGCTTCAAAAGTCATCTTCATCATTAAGCATTCGTTCTCTTATTCTCATTTAGAAAGAAATTGAGTAAATCGTCTTCGCAAGCCTGATATAAGAGAACAATCCCCTTTCTCAGAAAAAGGGGATTCAGTCAAAAGTTATTATCATCAATCATTATTTGAGGGTAATAACTCTAGATTTCGAATCTGATCGATTCCGTTTCTATCATAAAGGGGTGCATTATTTCTCCCTCATCTCTAATCTTCAATGAAAGAAAGCTCAAACTTTTTAAAGAGGAGGTTATGAGGAAAAAATGCATTTATGTATTTTATTAAAAATTTAGGAAATTTAAATTTATAATTCTCGATAAAGAAACACTATATCATGAAATCTTTTTAATACAGGCGGTGTAGCATCAGGCAAAATAAATAGCTGTTCTATTATCAAAAATAATTTATTTCGGCTATATAGAAAAGAAAGCTGTTTATTCGTATATGAAAATTTGAAGAACTAGTTTTCCAAGCTTAAAATATTAAATCAATACATTATGCGCGACATCTAAATCTCGAGCCAACAAAACATCTAAAAAATAAAGATAATGCCGTAATCAGCTCAGTATTAGAAATATAAGACTGAAAATTGAAAACAGTTTCGCTACAGTGGTTAGTATTATAAGTATACCTATTCATACTATTTCAGAGGGAAAAAATAGGAAAGAAATGGAGAAAAAAGAAGAGAAACAACTGTTGAACATGTCAATTGTCTCTTTAACTTATATTCACTATTTTAAATTGACATTTAGGAATTTTTGTCACTGAACATGTCCATTATCTCTTTAACTTATATGCAGTATTTTAAATTGACACTTAGGAATTTTCTCCAACTGTTAGTTTCGTTGCTCTTCTATAATACCTAAAATTCATAATTAACGTGAATTATGACTGTGAATGAAATATTTTCCTGAAAAATATTTTATTCACAGAGGAAGTAATAATTGTCCCTAATTGTCTTTAAATTAAGGTTTGGTCTGAAATGCATACATAGAAATTTGAATTTCTTATGGCCACTAGTTTCTTCTTCTAAAGATACTTTAATTTCAGTCTTCCTTCACACACGAAATACATTTGCCAAAATCGCCATTTTTCGAATGCTTTAAAAGATTGGTATATGTTTTGGATGTAAGCACTTCTCTAAAATTGCAGATTAATCACTGGTCGGAAAATTGACACTTGACTTTTAGATTTTGAATTGTCATATCTCAACCAATGCCTATGCTTCTCATACTCAAGATTTCAAAAACACTTCATCGCTTTAAAAAAATTCGTCTGGAGGCTGCCTCTGCGAAACGGACGCTGGGATTGAGGGGCGTAAACTTACTTACCTTACTCAACTGTGACTTTCTGTGACTAAAGTTGTTCTATGTGACTAAAGTAGCTCTACGTGACTTTGACCTATGACCTATACTCTATGACCTTTCTCTGTAAAATGAAAATAAAAACCAACTCAACTCAATTAAATCGATGGAAAGGACAGCTCAATTAAATCAACAATTGTTAATAATAATTAATTAAGGACAGTTAATTAATCGATTACTCAGCTGGGACTTTCTGTGACTAAAGTAGCTCTATGTGACTTTGACCTATGACCTATGCTCTATGACCGTTCTCTGTGAAATGAATTAATCTGAATTAATTATTTAATCTAAAATGAATTAGTTATTAATCTGTTAAACTCCAGTTAATATACCGTTCACAACCGATGCGTGCGCGCGCATCGGTTGTGAGCGGTCGCTGTGACGTCATCAAAATTCTTCCTGATTTTCATCAACTTTGCAACTCGACTGGGACTAAACCATGACAGCAAATTCTAAAATCATTTTTGTAATCTTCGATGTCTACTTTCTCTGTTAAATGAAACTAAAACCAACTCTCTATGCTGTTTGGTTGCGGAGCTATAAGCGTTTAACTTTACCACGAAATTCGACGTAATTCAACAATTCTTGAGTAATATTTCGCGTGAATGTAAGATCGATGAATGAATTGCCAAATGTACTTGGATAGTCTGCTTGTGCGCACATCGGTCGATGTGACGTCATCAAAATTTGTAGTGATTTTTACCAACTTTGAAGCTCGAATGTGACTAAACCGTAATTCCAAATTCTAAAATTCTTTTTGCAATCTTCAATACTAACCTTTTTCTGTTAAATAAAACTAAAACCAACTATCTCTGTTACTTGGTTGTGTAGCTATAAGCGTTTAAAAATGCCACGAAAAGCATCATAATTTTTTACTTTCCAGACACACCATTAGACCACTATGGAGATACATAAGTCTACGTCAAAAATGCTCTAATCAGGAAGGGTGTAGTTTTCCTGTTAGACCGTGCATATAATCCACTTCAGTCACAATAAAATGCTCGTTACAAGCATAGAAATAAAATTTTAAAAATGTTTTCATTCATTCCACCACGTCAAAAATTTATTCTTATTAGCCATTACTTTGTTGAAAAAAATTCACCAAATATAAATTGCAACGATGTGGCTTTGTAAATCACACCAAGTACATATTTCCCAGAAACGAACGACAGGCAAGTGCTGCCAGTGACGTAAGTAACGCCCGGGGCATTGCTTCATTTTTTCGCCCATTTACCAGAATTTTCTTTAAAAAGAGATATAAATGCATTAAAGTTTTGTCTCCATGGCGCCCCTTAAGACTGGAGCCCGGGATATCTATACCCCCTTGCCCCACCAGTCGCTCCGCCACTGAGCGCTGCAACTATGTTGCGAAATGACTAAATTAATTGATGACATGAAAAGAGATGGATAACCTTTTTGATTCGTCTTAAATTTTTCTTCATTGCAACTTTGGCTATAGTGGAAAAATAGCTGAAAAGTTTTGCATGTCTGGAAATGATAATGTCATCGATAATGTTTATTCGTCGAAATTTCAATTTCAATTTCAATTTATTCTTGAAATTACATCTATAAAAAAGGGAAATTACATTTGATCAATCTGGATTTTAGAATTTGCTTTATTTCTAAGTTTAAGAGACAGAATTATACATTCTTATTTTTTAGTTCTAATAGAAGACATAAAATAAAATATTCAGTTGTACAATGAGAGTTCCGATCTTGAAAACGGTACGATGTAGGAAAAAAAGTTAATTATAAAGTTGTAGAGCATTATCGAATGAGTACAAAAAGACATTTTGTGGATAATAACTGATTTTTTCTCTCCATATTGTACCATTTTCGAGATTGGAATCCTAATTCTGCAGTTTGCCGTCAGGTGTCGCTGTAAGTGGCCTTATAGTGTAACATATAACTACTTTACTATACCTAGACACCACTTTCATGATTATAGTTGCCGTCGATCTGAAATTAAGAGGGGTGTAAAGGACTTTACTGGGTATCCTGTATATGGGGAGAGAGAGAGCATGAAACTTGAAACAAAAAGAGAAGAAAAAAATTTATAAAACCCTAACGAGAACTTTGCAACTGCAAATCTATCCAAAAAAAGAGCATTTAACATGGGAGTTACATACAAAGAATATTTATTTTCTGCAGCATTAATTTGACTAGATATTAGTTTTTACACAAATTGTCAAGTATAAATGTTTTGAACAAATGTATCAATTTTTTCAAAGAGCTAAACAGAAAAAAATCTCTTTGTACACTTTGAGAACCACTTTTAATCAAAGTTATAATCGCAAAGTTAAATAAATTTAATGGAAGAAACTTTCGAACATATTTTCATTAACGTGTAAAAGTATTGCCATGTAACGATAAACATAAAATATGTTCTATTCATGCCTCAAAGGCCCTGATCCCTAATAAATTTTCAGAACTAATTTCAATCACAAATTCATTATTTGTTGTAAATTTCTTCTCTTTTTCCAGATGAAGATTTCAACACATATATCACAGGGATTTATACATATGAAAAAGAAAATCATTTCTGTGAACTTTAGGATCAATGAAGAAGCATCTAAGTATAATTCTGAAAATTTATCATCTTTCGGCACTCAAGGTAAAGGAATAATTACTACGAAACTTGGCTCAACATTTTTCTTGATAGGGCTTCGCTTTTGAATCCGAATTCTTGCTATAGATATGAGGTATAAAAGAGGTTTATGGGAATGAAAGGACAACATTGAATTTTCTGATGAACTTCAAGAATTGCATATGCTTTTCATAAGTACTGCGAAGTAACTTTTTTTATTGAAATTCTTTGGATTTGATAGAATAAAAAATTTTCTGAATTTTCAGCAAGCGGTGAAATTCTTCTTCAGTGCTGGAAACCGATTTGACTGAAGGTGCAAAGTAAGCATTAAAATGTCGATGTGGCCCCAAATTTAATTTTGGTGAAGTTTTTCAATATAGAAAATAAAGCAGGAAGCAAATATCGAGCGATTCAAAACACAATAGAAATAGCAAAAAAAATTTTAGAAAGTATTTTATCTGAGTTGCAGAGAAGATAATTATAATAAGCAAACTAAATATATTTTTTATTCATTTTCTTCATTTATATAACTTTGAAAAATAATGGGCATACTAGATTCACAAAAATTTAAAAGCATTTAAATCGTTCTTAACCATTTTGAGCCTAAAATATTTTTACAGTACCACATCAGCTAAGTTTTTTATTAATAATAAAATGAATAAAAGAAGAAGAAAACAATGAGTACTAATTTAACGAAACTCATGTAATAAATATTAACGCAAACCGATCAATTAAATTATATGAGGCTTTTTAGAAATTTGATTGCGTCTTAAAAATAAAATGAAAATCTTTAAAATATTGAAGTGTTTCTACGAAAACTATATTATTGAAAAAAGTGCACTGAGCCTTTTTAATTTAACTTTATTATAGAACAACTATTTTTAAAGCATATCTTATAATCAACTCAGAGTACTAGCTAACAACTTCATTATCTTTAAGATCTTTGAATTTTCCTGAATTGAACTCTTAAAAAAAGTCTCTAATCACTTTTATGCATGCAACGAAGAATTTACCGATGTTTTTTAAATATTTTTTTACATATCTGGTTTCAGTATCGTTCTCTATGAAGTTTATGTCTTGCAGCCTAGTGAGTGAACTGGTGAGAAATAATGTTGTTATTTCAGATACGCTTACGTGTTGTGGTGTCAAAGTCTAATTCTTGTGAGTGTTGCGTGCAACTCATTAAAACGTGAATGAAGCCTCAAGACTCTAAATACGAGGGTTTAAATATAAATATGGAAAAAATAGAATTTGAATGCAAGCTAAAAATCAATTAGTGTTGTGTTCTTTGATAACTGAGTAAAAAATCCCTCATTTGAATATGTCAGTTTAATTCCTTTTATTATAACAAATTATATTTTCAGAAAAAATTGAATTCTTTTAAATGTACCACATTCAGGTAACAAATAAATAATAATAATTTTGAAACAACACACGCACACGCACACACAAAAGCACACTAAATAAATGTCTAAAACGGTTCAAATTTATTTAAAAGCACAAATTAAGCTAAGATATCTTTTACATCAAAATTATCGAATATGACCTACTTAGAATGGATTCCTTGTTTTTGCGGTATGAATTTCATTTACTTCAAATACTCTCGGATTGCTTGTATTACTTTTTTTTAATTTAGGCTTTACTGGTATATCTGTCTATGGCATGATATACGTATAATTAGCAAAAATGCTTACGTTTAATATATAAGGGAACGACAATATGTTCTTTAATTCCAAGTTTCGATATTCAACAAGTCATTTACTCATTGCAAAATTAGTAATACCTACCACGAAAAAAGGATTTCGTGGAAAATTTTTTGTGAAACTCTTTAGCTGATTTCCAGAAATCTAAATCTTCTCAGAGAAAATATTTGCTGTTTAGAAACAATTACATTATTCAACTTAAAACAATAATATCAGATTAGGAACAAAGTTTCTCATGATATATACCCTGCAATTTAAAAGTATTTATTCATTATAAGTATATTTTTGGCTACTTGTTAATCTTCAAAGGAGAGCCAACGGTTTGACTCTGAAATGAAACGGTATTTAGAACATTTATTATAAAGCAAAAAAAAAATTAACGACTACGTTTGAGAGTCTTTTTTTATTTACTTGAAAAAAATCAATAATTGATTTTGAAAGAGTTATTCAGGACAGGAAATTAAATATATCCACTATTATGTTTGAACTAAAATTATATATATTTAAAATATTTATTCCGGAGAAAAGACAGTGCTATCAAAGTTTAAAAAATCAATAATGAAATAAAAGGTCCCAAATTTAAAGAAATTTACCTACAAAAAGATATTTAACCAACAAATTTTTTAAAATTTATTTCCAAATAAGAAACGTCAACCACCAATAAACATATAATTTAATCTAGGGAAGAAACTTTGCCAACAAAGATTATTCCCGACGGAAAATCTATCAATAAATTTTTAAAAAAATATTTAATAGAAAAATATGAACTAAGAAAATTTAAATATCGAATTCCCAAGAAGAAATTCAGTCAACAGAGTTATAAAAAATGCATTCCTCAGAATAAATTTAACCAACAAAGTTTAACAGATATATTCCTCTAGAAGAAATTTAAATAACAAAGTTTAATAAATATGTTTCCATAGAGGAAATTTAACCCACAAAAATTTAGAGGAGTTAATCGTGTGAGAAAAGTCATTCGATAGGTTTTAGAAAATTTATTTCAGAAAAAAAATCCAGCCAAATTTAAGGAAAATATTTTCATAGTAAAAAAGCAACGAACAAAATTTGAAAGATTTATTTCTGAGGCAAAAAATCTATCAACAAATTTAAGATGACCTTTTCATAAGAACAATTCAACTATCGAAATTTAAAGTACGAGAATTCAGAAGAAGAAATTCATTCAATAAAATTCAGTAAATATAATTCTGAGAAGAAATTCATTCAACAAAGTTCAAGACATATAACATCGAGAAGAAATTCATTCAACAAGGTTCAAGAGATATAACATCAAGAAGAAATTGATTCAACAAAGTTCAATAAATATAACATCTAGAAGAAATACAACCGACAAAGCTTTTTGAACCAAATTGTCGAGTCCACCCGTGAAGCATACGGTAGTGAGAGAGAGCACTTTGTTTTATGCATAGGGCAATGCTAATTTATTATTAACTAATTCCACGTTTCAACACAGGCCCACTCCTACGCAGATTCTCACCCATCAAAAACTCATTGCCAAATTATCGAAGATCCTTTTAACATCCTATACATTCCGTGGCTAATTTACAGGATTAAACACTGCTATGATATCAAAATATCCATCCATAAAGGCTACCCACCCCTTTCATATATATCTTAGAGATTATGAAGAAGATGGTTGTGCACCTCAAAAATTACCCTTCTTATTAAATAAAAGGGCACAAAAATGAACTCCAAATTAACCGTAATGCATCATCGTTCTTTTCTTGGACCTCAATTACTTGGCCATGTAATTTGAGCCTACTCCAACAGGCCATCAAATCTCACTTATAACCCGCAAAAGTTTCCCCCCAAAAGTTCAAATTAAACAGTAATTACGGTTAAAATACGCCTCCGTTTCTGTATGGGGGGTTTTCCGTACGTTATTTCTCGCTGAATCGATTTATGTAGTAGTGTACGTAAAATTGGAGGATTATCGTTAGCCTAAATCAGAGTTTTTTTTCCTGATACCTTCTTTTCCTTCGGTTTCATAATTAACCTTAGTCGATGCTCGTGGTCGTAATTCATCACGGTTTAATCTTTTAGAATTTGTAGCAATGTCAGACAGTGCATTTCAGTGAACCTAATGGAAGTTAGATGAACTTTTTTGTTCAGAAAGAATACTTTTCTAAAACCAAACTGTCACTTTTCTGCTAGAAGCATTGCATAGCAAAATCATAGAGAAGTCATTAGTGTATAAATTTACGAGCATATTGGTTACCTGAGAACACCATTAATTTTAATTATTGGCAAGTCTCTTATACCTCATTAATAACATGATCTTGAGACATAAGTTATCATTATAGTCGATGAAGACATTTAAATCATTAGTTATGTATTCTCATATTTCCTAAGAATTTGAGATTAGTCTTTATTGGGTAATAATGACTGCAAACTGTAAATTTATCATTCGATTTTCATTTGAGTTCCCTTAACTATTTTTTGCTCATGGACGCCACGAATTACTTTTCGTGTCTTTTTAACATCTTACCTTTAATGTTTTTTTAACATACTTGTTCAGAATGAAAACAAAAATAAAATTATTTAATTACAAGAAAAATATATACTTCAACTTTGGATTGGTAATTAGTCTTCATTTCCTACTCACTTTGCTGGAGTTTTTGGACAAGATTTTGGATTTTTGGATCAATCCGGACTTTCTTACATTGAAAGCTAAAATATATTTATCTTTAATGACTCAGTACTTATAATAAGATGGTTATTAATGTATATCAAATAATTATGCTAACTTAAATTAGTCCCAAAACAACAAAAACCCCATCTAAATTTCGATTGCTAAAGATTGCCACTTATAGAAAATAAATAAAATTCAAAGGAATTAAGGAACCAAGAAAATTTGCTAAGTGTCTAAATGAAGGAAAGGTTTTAAATGATTTCTTCTTTTTTTATGATTTCATCGCTTATGGTTAGAATTTTTGGTGGCCCTTGCAAGTTCTTAAAATTGCAGTTTGTTGTATGCAATTTTTTTATCCTCTTAATGAATAGCTGTTGAATGTTTAAGTGATGTTTGTAATAACCTAGTGGAATTATTTTCTACCTATAATTAATAACAACCTTATTTACCTATTTTAGATATATGTACAAGTTTAAGTGCTGTGAAAGTGGCAGAGAAAGATTTTTTAGTAGAAAAGTGGTCAATAATATAGAAAAGTTTGAAGAAAGGTAATACTCCAGGCCATATTTCGCCAAAAGCATCCTCTGAAGAATTGCACCGCTGAAGCCAACATAACAATATATTTTCTGCCTACAATATATTTTCTGAGTATGTGCCGCCCAAATTATGTTTCATTACATTAATTTACAATTAAGTGCAATAAATAATATATTTTTTAAAAATAAAACCCGGATATCTTACAGAATCTCATTTATTATGTACGCAAAATGAGCTGGTTTTTTGGTGTCTCTACTCCTGTTAAATTTATATTTCTCAACCCCATTATGGATTTTAATCACTAATGAACCTAATGAAACTTAGTACCAAATTTCACAGCCCTAATATTTCTATACACTTTCTTTAAGAAATTTATCAACTCTGCTTTTTTTCACAAAATTTTAGCCCATACTCTAAAACAGATATCAAATTATTAATCGCTGAAATTCATTGCATAACTTTGGGACCATGGTGGCCGAATAGTATTGTCTCAGATTCAGGGCGGGAGGGTTCTAGGTTTGAAACTCGATTCCACTGAAGAACAGCTGTGTATGTGGGATTGGTACACATTAAATTTAATGTCGCGCGTTAAGCTTCCTTCCGCTGGTGTGGCGCGGAAATTTGGAGCTGAAGATGCTGGCTCGGGCGTCGTCCTCGTCATCTGAACGCGGTTCAAAATTACGAGGTCAGTCCCAAAAACAGCCCTCGTGTTGCTTCAAAACGGGACGTTAATCTAAAAAAATAAAATATTCCATAGTGTTTTCTAAAAGATTCTCACTGTCTTCGTCATCGAATCTCCAATAACAAACAAATACGTAATTTTGATTATTTTAACCAAAATATATTTAAATTTATCATTTGCTAATGGGATGTAGTACTTGTATACAGCAGTTCATTTATTTTCTATAACAAATAATTCTGATGGACAGATTCTGATGAAAAATGAATAAATTTCTTCCATAAAAGCTCAGGCTTCTAATCACCCTCTCCTAAACACGGCAAAGCGTTGTTCAATACGATTCAGCGATGGGTTTTACATAATATTTCTCGACGCCCATTCACAATGGACCCTTCGATATTTGCATTTTAGCATTTTTACCGAAAAGCCCCTGCTCATTTTGTCCTCGTTCGAGCGTGACTAATAACTCTTACTTAAGAGAAGCCCCTCGTTCTCGAACATTTCAAGTTTCACAATAGAACGGTTTCTCTCCCACACACCACCAGAATTTAAGAGCCGTCTTTTCATTACTACTACTTCAACTTTTTTGTTGCACCCCTTTCTTTCTCATGGGTAAAGATAAAAACTGCAAAAAATATTTAAAAAAAATACGTGCAGCGTTAGGTAGATAGAAATACAAGGAACGTTTTAATATTTTATTTTATTTTTTATATTTTCTTTTAGTTTTCGCTATCGTCTTATTTCAGCTCCCTTAGTAAGTAGTGTGTCCCACCTACTCTCCCCCTTACCTTCGAAAAAATTGAATTTTCCCTAGTTAGAATCCTGGATGGATACAACTTCTCTAAAAAGCTCTTAAAAAGTAAAATAAAATAAAATAAATAATAAAAAGTTAAGGAATAAAAAAAGTATAAGGAAAAAAAATCCTCTCCGCTTTAGTTCAGCCTTCCACGCTAATAAATATAGAGATGCACTCTTTTAAAGGAACTAACACGAATTAAGGATGCATCTTTTTTTTCAACCCTCTGCGTTCTGCTCTACCCCTTCCCTGTTGTTGCTCCCCCCCACATTATTTGATTATACTTTGGAAAAGATGTATTCGGCTGTAACACGTGTATATTTATATTAGTCGGCTATGTAAAACACGAAGTACAAGCCAGAAAGGGGTACACACCAACATGGGGGGGGGAGGAATTCTTGAAAATCCCAAAAGACAGTTCTAGCAGCAACTGCTAATGACTTGAAGTGGTATCAATATGCTAATGAGATGCTGCAACGTTGGGAGAAAAGAGGTTTTAAACTTTTATGAGAGAGCCATGTTAAAATGGATAAATTTGCAAGACTTGTAACAGAAGAAGGAAAAAAAGTTAGCATCCACCCTTGCCTTCATATACATATGTTTATGGATGGATTGCCTAGGCATTCTGCTGGGGTTGGGGTGGGGGCTTTAAAATTCCATCTCCATCACCAGAATCGGTGACCTCTTCGTTTCTGCCAAACGATTCTTCGATGATACTATCCTCTCTTCGGTTCCGCAGCTAACCCCCCCCCCCCTCTTCACGATATCGTTTTCACCAGGTGTTACAGCTTTAGATGCCGCTGATGCTTTTTGTGTTGCTTTTTATTATTGTAAGCAGTGAAACTTCTGCCATGCTATTTGCAGATTTCTTCTGCCTGGTTTTGAAAAATAACAGATTAATTGCTGTTCAACACATTCTTCGAATAAATTTTCACGATGGAATAGCTGTAATGGGTGGAATGATTGACGGAAACATCGTTAATGGCCATATAACAGAAGTAACCATTCACTGAAGGATTTTTGAATGTTAAAGAATCTTTTTTCTTTTTTTTGATGTTATGCTTTCTTATAGGTTTGGCAGCAGCTAATGGGTATTTTCCTGAAGTTTCTGCATATTGTTTTACCTAGTTGTGGCAACAACTTGTATGCTTTTAGCATTTTGGATTGAAATTCAATTAATAGCTCCTCTCCATTTTTGTTGAACCCCTTCCCAATGATTTCGGAATTTTAAATAATTTATTTCCAAATTAATAATCGTGTCACTTATATATATAAATTCAAAATACAAAAAATTAGCAAGAGAAATTACAATAAGTTGAAGTAATGATTTGCAAACTAAAGCCATTGGAAATGTGGAACCAAAAATATAATAATATAAAACCTAATAATAAAAGACAATTCGTATTGAGGGTTACGAGGTTTTATAACATTTTGTCAGGCCCCTCACAGAAAAAAAAAATCCCGCCTTTCTTTCATACTTGCTATGGCGTGGCCCTTAACAATGTCGGATATAGCAATACCTATGCCGGATATGCCAATACCTATGCCGGATATGCCAATACCTATGCCGGATTCACATCTATATAAATTTTAAAATATGTCATTTTCTTTTCTGCAAACAGGGTGTCTCGCTTTTTGTTTTGGTTTAATTTATTAACCTTTTGTTCCACATTTTTGTATTTTTTTAAGTCCTAATACACTTTCCTCTCATATTTTATTTCATCAAAATCTTTATGGAATCTGCAAACCAAACCGTCTGAGATATTACGAATATTAAGAAATATATCCAATAAGCTGAATGGTTATAGTTGCTATATTTTCATTCTTTTTTTCAGCATGTTTTAATTCAGCTAACATGCCGCTGGCCATAAAATGGGCTGTGCCATTTTAATGTTCGAATCGAATGCATATTTTGAACGAGAAATAAGAAAGTAAAGATGGGGCCGGAAACGTGCAATTAAATTTTACATGGCATGGTCAGTTATTTGACTCTTGTAGACAATGAACAAAACAGGTACAAGGCCATTCACTACCAGATCCTGAAGTTTAAAATAAAGTTGTTAAAGCAGCCATGAATAAAAAATTAAACTAAATTCAATTAAAATCATATTCCCGGCGTACAGTCTGGTCGCCGAAGGCGGCTAGTTAAGAATATGTAAGATATAGGACCCAATTTACAACCTGTAATTTTCAAATTATACCCCCCCCCCCCAAGAAAATTAGATTTTCCTTTTTTAAAACTTAATGACATACTGGTCTATACAAACAATGTATCTCATCATAAAGTAGGTAAAGAATGACCAGTTCGGTTCATAAATTTTAATTGTATGGAGTGGACAAAAGATGGCCTGATTTAAAGCCAATCTGGAACTTAAAGGTTACGAAATTATTAACCATTCTGAATTATTTTCTAGATGAACTTCTACTGAAGGTGCACCACTTAAAATATCATAACTTATTCGAATGCTTATGTTATCAATGGAAACTTGCATATCATTGACCCAAATCCCTTTCAGAGGGTGTGGAAAGATGGGAAAGGAAGGGAGGAATAACGAAGAGTGAAGATCTAAAAAAAAACGAATTCTAAAAAACTAATTATTAAAACGAAAGTTAAAAAGATGCTTTCCGTTGCCACAAAAATTGAATATCACTTTTAAAAATAGTTAAATTTATATAAGTTAGATGAAAGATATTTCGTTGCTAATTATTTAAGATCCAACAAACATCATCAATTTGGAGAACTCGATTATTATAAATATTGAGAGTTATATACCATATACTAATTATTGAGGAATGTTGTCTTAAACCATTTGTGTTGCAAAGAACACAAATTCACTACCATTCAAAAATTCAATTGCATAAGTGTGAATAAGTTTTTGTGGCGAAGGTATAAAATTTATTCTATAAAATTTTAGAAAAGTAATAAATAAAAATATTTACCAACTTGCACTTTAAGAATAAGAATATAGATATAATTCACTCTATGACACAATGATTAATATTTTTATCACGTTTCACAATAATGACATCAGTGTTTTTCCTCACACGAGGCGGTTGAGTATGGATTGTTTTATTATTAACAAACACTTTTCAAAAAAATTCCATCTTCAAATGAAGCAGTTAAAAAATAAAATTTATGCGAAATGAAAATAATGACATAAAGAAAGAAAACGACGAAAGAATTGGAAAATAGAAATTTTTTATCAGTTATCAAAGCAGAAGACTTCAAATGAGTGTTTTTCTGTTATTAAACTTAATGACTAATGGCTCTGAAAAAAATTTATCTTTAGAATAAAATAAAAGTTTTTAATAAATAACATTTATTTAACATAATTTTTTTTATAAATAGCATTTTTATAAGTAACATTTACAAAACTTCTGTTCTTACCATTTCTAGTTTTTATTTAATTCTTTTGTTCTTATTCTGAAAATTTCGATTCTCAAAATGAAATGGATGATAGTGGTAAACGGAAAGTAAAATTTGTGAGAAAAAATAACTAAAAGAAAATATTTTTAAAAATATTATCTTTTTTTTTGAACACTCACGGAATAAATAAGTTAAAAAGTTGTCTAAGATTTTTCAATTGCAAAAGTATTTTATTAAACCTTCCTAGTTAATTAGCTATCTTAACTCACAATCACCGTCATTTGCACCCAGCAATATATATTCGGTACTTCAAATTATTTTGATTTTTCAAAAACCAGGAGAAGAAATTAAATTCTGTTTCTTCCGATTTCAAGAACCAGAGAAAATTAAAAACATTTTGTAATGACGTTCAAAATAATAAGAAACTTTTTACTCCTGTATTTTGGAAAACCTGATTGAAATTTCTTATTACTTCAAAATTCAACAATGTAGAAAATGAGCCGAATACGAATAGAATTTCACTTAACAAATTGCAGCCTCCTTTGAATACAATACATGGCATATCCATTCTTATTAAAGCTGAGCCATCCAATCATTGTTCAGAAATCTTTTCTTTAAAACAGCAGCGCCTGTTTTTCGCAAAAAAATAATCTCTCTTATAAACTAATTTTTTTCTCTCACAGGGACTTATTAGATTTCCTACTCAGAATCGCAAAAAATTTAACAATCGTTACTGGATCCTGTGCAGACATTGATATCGATTGATTGCTCCAGCTAGCTACCTCCCTTTTTTAATTTAATGAGAATAAAAGTCCGGTTTGGCAACACTTATCGCGCGCTACAAGCACGCCCCCAACGAGAAATGCAAAAGGCATATGTTTCCTGTCAATGATACGTTGTATCTGGCATTTATTTGTCATGCGCAGTCAGGGTCATCAGTCAGCATTTGCAGTGACAAATAGCTTCGCAAGTAATGTTTTTTTATTGTTCTTTTTTTGAAGTCGGAAATGTAGTTGATGATGCAGGGGAGTTATTCCATGCTAAGCGATAAGATGGCAAATTAGTCGCGACGCGAGATGTGAAATGCTAATCACTAATATTGATGATGCAGGCAGTGACAAAATAACGCGTATTGGTCGGTTGTGATGCCACTTTTTTTATGGAGAAATGTTTCGTGTTTTAATTTTTTATGAAGCCGTTTCCTCTCTTTTTAGAAATATTCCTATCGATTTGAAAGATAATGTTTAATGTGTTCACATTATCCAAAAGGACTGATATCTACAGAAATATTAAAGATTCTTGAAAAGTAATTTTGCGCTTTATTCTGTCTCCTTTCTTTCGAATAAGAAAGCAGTTAGAAATTAGATTGAAAAATACTGAAAACAGGTGGAAAAATTTATCTTCATAAAAATTGTAACATAAGGGAACTTTAATATTACAATAAATAATGGGGCCTCTGCAGATAAGATATTTTTCGAAATTATATGTTTTTGTAATTGACTCCAAAAATCTCCTTTGCATTAACGTGATGTTTTTCTATAAATGAGAAATATATATCCCTTGTACAGGGCCGTATTAATCTCTGTAGGGGCCTTTAGGCAGTGTTAGTTTCGACGGCCCCTTTCCAAAACTTCCAAAGGAAATTATTATCTTATTGATTTTATTTTAATCTCTAGGCATGCAAGTTATTAAGTAACACATAGATTTACAAACTGGAAATAAGAAAACATTTAAATATCGGATCATCATCAGGAGAACTGATTTTATTATCAAGAAATTTAAAAATATAAATCGCGTAAAACTTATGTTAAACAAAAATTAACATTTAAAAAAATTACAATGCATTTTTTATAGAATCTTAATATTCTGATGCAAACATTTGCAGAGCTGTTGACTTATGAATTAGTTAGCCAATTGTGAAAAAAAAAAAATTAGACCACATTAATCTGTAAGCAATTTTGAAAATGTGAAAAAAAATTCTAAGAATAATGTTCTTAAATTTAAACAATACTTAATTTTAATTTGAATATGTTCCAGCACATGGATCTTGTAAATAAAACGTAAGCACAAAGTTAGATTACCCTGAAAATCCAAACTCGAGGCCCCCAAAATTTTGGGGCCCATAGGCAGTCGCCTATTCTGCCTATTTAGTAATCAGGCCCTGGCCCTAGATATATATTACTAAGAAAGACTTAAAATAAATAAATAAAATTTAATAAAAAATTTCCAAAATATTTCTATAAAGGGCATTAATTTTTAATTAGAATGTTTAGGTTTATTTGTTATCAATCCCCATACTTAAATGATTTTTTTAATTTTTTTTAATATCAACCATGCAATTTTATGCAAATAAATATAAATAGCACATACAAAATAATTTCACAATTAAATAATTTTGATAATCTTGCAACTAATAACTGTATAAATGCTGAAATCACAAGAAGAAACATATACATAATCAAAAATGAATCTTATAAGCTAAAAAATATTCTTAAAATATTATAGAAAATTCGTTTGAATTCGATAAGTTGTTTCACACACAAAATAATATTTTGATTCGTTTAGAATAACAACGTGGGATATTCACGTGACTAAAAACCATCGGCTATTTCTTAAAATTATTTTCTTAAAAATATGTCAGTTAATCAGTAGTAAAAAAAGGACTTATTTGCGAATCACATTTTATTATTTAACTTAAAAATTCGTAAATTAGGAGTTACAGGACAAAAATATCAGTCACGCAGAAAGCTCATTGCTCAGTGTAGGATAAATGAACTTAGTAAATTAATGTGTGTTTAATAAATATCAGGAAATGGTATCGCCCTTGAACTTCTGAATAACGAATGCATGTTCATTTTCCTCCTTTAAGCAATGAAAATAAATTCAGTACACTCTTTTTTATGAATAAGATTTTATTGTTTATTTTAAAAATGCTTGAATCTTGAGCCAGAGGAAAAAATGTCAGTGGTGTATATGCATCTTGCGCAGTGCTGGATTAACACTTTCGCTGCCAATATTCACGCCTGAGATTCGAACCATCTATCTAATCAGATGACCCTTTCTCTGCCATCTCTTAACTGCAGTAGAGAATGGGGCATCCAATTAGATATTAGGTTCTGGACGCGCAAGCGCGACGGTGGCAGTGAATGTGTTAATGGACTCTAGTGATTTAACATTTGTAACTTAAATATCGTGATATGTTAAATGTCCTTTCGAAACATTAATTTAAAATTGGTTAGATGTCCTTTAAGCAATGAATAAACACTTTCTA
This sequence comes from Araneus ventricosus, assembly GCA_013235015.1. Lineage (NCBI taxonomy): Eukaryota > Metazoa > Arthropoda > Arachnida > Araneae > Araneidae > Araneus > Araneus ventricosus. The sequence goes on from BGPR01000040.1 coordinate 732,567, forward strand.
AAATTTAAATATTGACATACCTTTATTGGTTTCACCATTCCTTTCATTAAGAATAAAGTGACATGTTGATCCTATTTAGATTTAATTCAGCTTTTTCCTTAAACATCCGTTGAATAGGGGCCAATCAGCATCATGCTAAGTCCACAGTTTCCCTATGTTGGTCAATTCAAATGTCTCTTCGAAAAAACAGTTGAATGAATGGCAGAGTTATTAAGGCACTTCTGGAATTAAGGCACTTCTAAAATTAAGGCATTTAGAACACCACTATTTAAAAATATATTGTGTTTCGTGTCCATCCATGAGTATTACAGAGCTTTCAGTGGCTTCAAATACCATACGTTTTTCTTGGTTATTCAAAAGCACATACTTTTTGATGAGATCATAGGATATAATAAACATTCAGTAGTAAGGTTGGAATTAAAGTTCTTTATAATTGACTTCCAGATATTGATATAAGCACCTTCATTGAAGAATCCATTTTGTTGCGAATTCTATTGTCACTTTATATTATTTCATACTGAAATGAATCCACACAAATCACTTTTCATGATTGTCTAATAAATGCAAAACAGTAAGAATGCAGGTAAAGTTCTTACAAGTAGACTTTCAAATACTGGTATAAACGCCTCCATAGAAGAAATCATTTCATGAAAGATTCTATTGCTACTTTATACTACATTATACAGATATAAATCTACATTAAAGTCATTGATAATCAATGAAAAATAAATGCAAAATAGTAGGAGTGAAGGTTAAATTCTTACTCGTAGACTTTCAAATACTGATATAAACGCCTCCATAGAAGAAATTATTTCGTAGAAGATTCTGCTGTCACTTTATAAAACATCATAACGATAGAATCTACATTCAAGTCGTTGTTCACCATTGCAAAATAAATGCTCTGTACGGTTCTTTCTAATAGACTTTCAGATATAGATATACTGAACATTCTCATATAAGTACCATTTCGTTGCAGTTTATAGTGTGTCACTTTATATTAGTTCATAACAAAATGAATCTACGAGAACAAATTTTTCAGAAGATGATTCCTATGCTGCTACGAAGATTTCTATGCCTTTGAATAAAAGACATGAGGAACTGGATCAGTTTATGATTGTCTCACACTTTTGCGATTCTCTTTGATTTGTCCTGATTATTAAATAATATCCATGTTTCGTTTCTTGTATTATTTTGTTGTATTGTTGTTTCTACAAAAAAGCAGAAAATTTAGTAAAACACTACAATGAGAAGAGTACTTCTGATGGGGCAATCAACAAGTTAAAATTTTGATTAATTAGTTAAATAATACCTTTCTTTATTTGCAGGAGTTATATGCAATTAAAAAAAGCACAATATATATTGATTCCTTAAAATATTCCTTCAACATGGAAAGTACACGTACAAACAGAAGATAGTTATAATGATCTCATAACTAGTCAGTCTATTTTCTGGATTATATATCTATATTCAACATATATACTTATTTAATTTAACTAATCATATTATCTTAAATAACAAACAGAAGTTGATGGCAGTCTTTCATCCTTTATGTTCATAAGAGTTGTTTGTATGATTTCTCCAAGTAACATAATCTAATACGTTCTGTAAGTATGCTCTTATATGGTGATCAAAACGTTTTCTCGAAAAGACAATTCATTTCTCTTTATACCGATTTTTCGGTATTCTCAAAAGGATTTTTTTTGTTCAGTTGAGGACGAAGAAAAAACAATAATAACTTAAATATTTGAACATGGTTTCCATCCAATGGTTCGATTAATTAATTATTTTTAGTTCATTAATAGTCATTGGAATATTATTGCAAATTCAGTGTAGTGTGTTCCGGTATTTTTTTCCACTAGACACAGTCGCTGTTAGCTGTGGTGAATAGTTGAAAAATTAGGTTCCTGGATTGAGCTTGGAGTGTTCCATGATTTTCTTATGCCCTTGTTTTGCGTAGATGTATCTAGAAAAGAAAAAAGATGATTAATATGCAGCAAACTCTCTACTAATAATAAAGGAAAATGTGTGTGTGTTGGCGCTCTACAGGGCTGATTGTTGGACCTAGAGCTACGAAATTGGGCACATTAATACAAACATACTTTGGAGAGTGGAATGTGCATCTCGGAGCCGTTTTTTTGAAATTTTAATTAATTAAGTTAAATTTTGGCGTTTTCCTTCAATTACATCCGGACATATTACAGCACAAAAATTATTTTTATACCATCTGAAAATTTTAAAAATTGGCTTTTCAATGAAATCAATTAAGTTGTCGTACGATTTTTTATCTAATTTTTTAAAAAAAATTAAATATATTTTTGGCATAATTTACAACAATACTTTTCATCGTTGCAACGCAATTCAAACCATTTTCACTGTTTAAACACACATTTAATTGCGCGTTTCTCCATCATTGTTGAAAGATAAGGTAATATCTTAATGCACTTTGCTTTCATATTTTATTTCATCAAATTTTTTATAGAATCTGTAAACCAAGTTCTCTGAGAAATATTATATTAAGAAATATATCCAATAAAGAAATATATCAAAATAAGAACTGGAAAGCATCTGAAAAATATGTTTCTATAATTTTGCAACAATAATACATATTAAAATTGATGAAAAAATGGAAACTTTTAAGGTAATTTCGTATTATTTAAATTTGAGTCATGTGATTTCAGAACTGAGGCGTAATTTTAATATTTTAAAGGTTTAAAACATGTTCGAGCTCGGAGGTGCATGAAATCAAATTTTAAGTACTAAATTTAAATTCCGACATCATTGTTTGAGTATCAACTTGTTCTATTTTCAGTTCTATGCATTTTCTAGACGCCTTTCAAATAGAATAGTTTTGCTACAGAAAAGTTTTTAAAGATCTGTAAAAGTAGCTTGAAATTTCATTCTCACTAAAAAAAATGGTTTGGATATTTGGAAAAAAAAGAATGCTGCTTAATAGGAAGAATTAAATTAATTCTATCTAACAACGTTTCCAAAATAGAAATAAATTCATTGAACTGCTCATACTTTTCTGGAGTAATATTGTTCCATATGTTAAGAGCTTTTAATTTAGTGAAAAGATTTAATATTTCAGTAATGAATTCTGATTAGCCAGAAGTATTTTTGACAAAACAATTTTTCATACTTTCACCACCGTAATATCTACTGAAAATGAGACAAAAAATCTGGAAACTTTTAAATTAAATATGTATTAAAATATGCATCAAATCAACTATTAAACGTTGCTTAAATTTTAATCACTCCATTTCTGAACAGAAACTTAGGCGTACTTTTAAAACTTTAAAGTTTTAGAACATGCTTGCTACACGAGGCGGAGCAAAAAGCCACGCTCGTTCAAGTGCCTTAATTCAAATTTAGTCATCGTTGTCTGAGCATCAGCTTGTTTTATTTTGAACGCCACGTATTTTCTTGACACCCTTTGAATAGATTAGTTTTTCAGCAGGGGAGTTTGTGAGGGTCTAAAATAGCAGCCCAAAAGCTCTTTAACTGATGAAATCTACTGGGCATCTTTTCACCGTTGCACAGTTTCCACCGTTATGATACTAGATGGAATATTAACGGTGCCAGACACTTCACGTGACTTCTTGCCTGTAAAAGCAATCGCGATTTTAGCAGGCAAACAGACATACTTAGTGAGATTAAGTAACACTCAGGAAACAACCAGCTGAAATGAGAAACAGTGACTTGAGAAGCAGAGGCGAGGGAAACTTTTTTAGGGCCGGCACCAAAAACCTGACCCAAGTTCGAAGAGAAAATTCTAATTTCCGGGGCTGTTGATTCTGAAAGAAAATCGATGGGAAATTTCTTCCAAGCTGCGTGATAAGTTCTGTTCGCTTTCGTTTTAAAATTAAAGTTTTTCGAAGAAACTGTATTTTTGTCAAATAATCTGCCATAGTTTATTTTACGGACACTTTTTTTCCTTCCCTTACTTGTTCTTCCTTTACTTTCTCTCTCTTCTTTTTTATTTTTATTTTGCATTCAGAAATCTGTCCTCATCTCTGCTGCAGCAAAAAAATTTCTTATTATATATTTCTTTTCCATAAAACGTTATCTCTAGGACGCTACTTTTTTGGAAGTGTTTCACTTTTTTTATTATTATTTCGCTTCCTTCGAAAATATATTTCCTGCCTTCATTTTAAACAACGGTCCTGCTTAAAAGTAAGAAGAATATAATAATAAAAAGAAAGAGTTGGGAAAAAGGTGGAGAGAACACATACGTATATGAGGAAGAAAGGAGAAAAGAAAACTTATATTGAAGAGAAGGGATTTTTAAATTAATATCCGCCTTTGAAGTGTGGTATTGCTAAGCGAAAGTTTTAAGAAAAATGATATTGTAATGGAAGAACATTATTATTTTCTTCCCCCCGCCTCATATCCTCTCGAATACATTATTAAAAATCTCGCATTCTGGAAGGTAGAATCCAATAGTCAATGGCAATGTTTGGTAACTGTAGCAGGGCAAATATGCATACTATTTCCTCTATTTCTCTCCACAGAAAGTACCACTGCGAAAATCTTAATAAAAATAAACAAACTAGTCATTACATTTACCCTCATAAACATCTAGAAAACTCGGTTGATAAATCATTATTAAAAATCCAAATGGAATTCAGTAGTTTACGACATTGTATAATAACTGTAAAATAGTACCTCAAATACCCGTAGGGTTTTCTGTATTCCTCCACAAGAATCACCATTGCGAAAGTCTTAATAAATATAAACAAACTAGTTATTATATTTATCCTCATGAATATCTAGCAAAGTCGGTTGACAAATCATTATTAAAAATGACAAATAGGATTTAGTAGTCAACGGCATTATATGGCAACTCTAACATAGTGCTCCAAATATGCGTAAGGTTTTCTGTATTCCTTGAGAGGAAACATCACTGCGAAAATCTTAACGAAAATAAAACAAATTAGTCATTTCATTTACCCTCATAAACATTTAGAGAAATTGGATGATAAATCATCATTAAAAATGGCAAATAGAATTCAGACAATTTTAATAACTGTTTTTAATAGACAGACTGTTTTAATAACTGTGACATAGCGCCCCAAATTCACGTAAGGGTTTCTGTACTCCTTCACGGGAAACATCACTACGAAAATTTTAACGAAAATAAACAAAATAGTCATTTTATTTAACCTCATGAACATCTAGAAAACTTGGATGATCAATCATCATTAAAAATAGAAAATAGAATTCAGATAATTTTAATAACTGTTTTTAATAGACAGACGTTTTTAATAACTGTGACATAGTGCCCAAATTCACGTAAGGGTTTCTGTATTCTTCCACAAGAATCACCATTTCGAAAATATTAATAAATTTAAATAAGCCAGTCATTACATTTACCCTCATAAACATCTAGAAAACTCGGTTGATAAATCATTATTAAAAATCCAAATGGAATTCAGTAGTTTACGACATTGTATAATAACTGTAAAATAGTACCTCAAATACCCGTAGGGTTTTCTGTATTCCTCCACAAGAATCACCATTGCGAAAGTCTTAATAAATATAAACAAACTAGTTATTATATTTATCCTCATGAATATCTAGCAAAGTCGGTTGACAAATCATTATTAAAAATGACAAATAGGATTTAGTAGTCAACGGCATTATATGGCAACTCTAACATAGTGCTCCAAATATGCGTAAGGTTTTCTGTATTCCTTTAGAGGAAACATCACTGCGAAAATCTTAACGAAAATAAAACAAATTAGTCATTTCATTTACCATCATAAACATTTAGAAAACTTGGATGAACAATCATCATTAAAAATAGAAAATAGAATTCAGATAATTTTAATAACTGTTTTTAATAGACAGACGTTTTTAAGAACTGTGACATAGTGCCCAAATTCACGTAAGGGTTTCTGTATTCTTCCACAAGAATCACCATTTCGAAAATATTAATACATTTAAATAAGCCAGTCATTACATTTATCTTCATAAACATCTAACAAAGTCGGTTGAAAATCAGTATTAAAAATGGCAAATAGAACTTTAAAGTCAGCGGTACTATATGGTACTGTATGATTTATTAATCGACTTTGTAAGGGGTTTTCTGTTTCTTCCACAGGAAGAACCACTACGAAATTCTTAGGAAAAATAAACAAACTAGTCATTGCATTCATCCTTATGAATATCTAGAACACTCGGTTAATAAATCATTATTAAAAATGGGAAATATAATTTAGTAGTCTATGGTTCACTGTTTAATAAATGTAACATAGTGCCACAAATACAAGTTAAATTTTCTGTATTCCTCCACAAGAATCACCACTTCGACAATATTAATAAACTTAAACAAATAGTCATTAAATTTATCCTCATAAACATCTAGCAAAGTCGGTTGATAAATCAGTATTGGAAACGATAAATAGAATACCATGTTGATTGTCAAATTATTACTAAAAATGGCATATACATTTCAATAGTCAACGTAATTGTTTGGTATCTGTAATACAGTACTCCAAAAAATGCATGAAGGTATAATACACAGGAGAAACTACTACGGAAACCTTAATCAAAGTTTACAAACTAGTCAGTACATTTACCTTCCAAAATATCTATCAAAATCGATTGATAAATTATCATTAAAAATACCAAAGAGAATTCAGTATTCAACAGCACTTTATGGAAACTGTAACATAGTTCTCCAAATATCAGGTTTTCTATATTTTTCCACAGGAAACACCACTGAGAAATTCTTAATAAAAATAAACAACCAGTTATTACATTTACCGTCATGAACTTAGAGTGGGTTCGGGTAATAAATTGTTATTAAAAACGGCGAATAGAATTCAATAGTTAGCAGGACAGTGTCCTATATAAACGTGATTTTTTGTAAACAGAATGTAATACGGTAACAACATTACCAAATTTTAACCTCTTATCATTATGCTCCGAGCTCCACTCGTGCATCGAATTATGGCATTTTTACACTTACAATCCAATATTAAGTCATTCATGGATGTTATCATTCGATATAAAATGACCGGCATTTTTACACTT
>BGPR01000040.1:739614-755479 GCA_013235015.1 Araneus ventricosus
AATATTAAGTCATTCATGGATGTTATCATTCGATATAAAATGACCGGTAATCCATTAACATCTCACGTGTTTTATGGGCTCTTAGTTGAATCGATACGACAACACATTACCAAAATTGAAAGGGAACATTTAATTAAACGGTACAGAACACTACACTGTTAATGGGTTAATAATTAAACTTGAAGACATAAAATTAATTACAAAGTAATAGGACATATACAGATGCATCTACAAAAAGCATTACTTACAAAAAAATTAGCAATAGTTCAAAGGCAGTAAATTTCAAAGCGATACGGTGAATAATGGGAAAAAATTTAAGAAGACCATTTTTATTAGTAGACTAAAATGTAGGAGATCATGCTGTTATCTAAACTATGAATATCAGAACTTTGAATATCTATGAAAGTAGGAATACCAAAACAAAATCGTTAAAACTCCAGGCGCTGATAGAAAAATTCTAAGCAAATTGAAATTATAGTATTCCAAACTACTTTTATAGTATTTTTCCAGCGCGTTACACTTCTACGACTGATTTTTGAGGGATATATTTTTGAAACAAGAATAATTTTCTCCTTTTTGCATACACCGATGAAAGCGCATTTTCATTTTTTCTTTACCATTTTCTACATTTTATTCTCTCTTTCTATATTTAATAATTCAATATAATGAATATTCCGGAATCTTAAAAAAATTATTAACTGCAAAATGAAACCACTCATGTGGAATCCAAACTTAAGTAAAATTAACTGATAATTATTTTCATAAAATTGTCATCATTGTCATCAAGAACACACATTTGTGCAAAATTTCAAAACTCCAGAACATCAAGAAGCGAGTGAAAAATTAATTATAAAAAGCCCTCTTTACAAACATGAAAATAATCAGATTAAATAAAAACATGTAAAAATGAAATAAAATGTAAAAAGATGGCATAAAAAACTATAAAGTGGTTCAGTCCTATGGTAAATAAGAAGCTTAATTAAATGGCATTAACACCGGAGATCCAATAAAAAGGATTTCTGACTTTAAAATATACAAACAAATATAGTGAAATTCAAGGATTGTTAATTTCAACAAGGAATGTTAATTTCTTCATGTAAATTTGTTATTATAAAACAATTATGCCCCTCACATAGAGAATAATTTTGTACTGTATTGTCAAGTAATGTTTTACATGTGATTCCCAGTTAGAGTGAAACTAAACAAAAAAATCTATGTCAAGCTTATTTTAAAGTGATAGTCTAGTTGATTAATTTCTAAAGATTAAAAAATGTACACAAACAGAGTGTAAATAATAAAAAAGCATTATATTATTAAATTGAATTCCTATAATTTAACTAATGAAAATAAGATTTTATTTTAAAAAGCAATTCATTGATTTGTTATTTAAATTTAATTAGAAATTTTTTATGAAGCATTTTATAGTTTAAAAAATGCTTTTGTTTCAAAGGCATAATGTAACGAAAAAATAGAAACAATGAAATATATTAACAATTTAATTCAGCTTTATTTTATGAAAAAATATTTTTTTAATTCGTATAATTCATTACGTAATAGGTGCTTTCATTTACAGAATACAATTTTTTAAAATGATGATTGATGCTGTTTGATCAGTCAGTACTTAAATAACTATACAAAAACTTACTTAGTACTTTAGTTAGAACTTAAATAGTACTTTAAAAACTTACAATGGATATACTATATGCAAAAATTCATATGAATGAGCCTCAATTTTTCTCAGGATTGGAAAAAGAATTGTATACAGAACTAACACTTTGACAAAATTAACATTAATAATTTTATTTTTTCGAAATTCTAGCCATCCGTACTGTTTTTTAACAGAATAAAAAGTGAAATTAATCAAATTAATTACAAAAACAAATGAAATGTTTGCATGCGAGCATCGTAAATAATTATTGAGCAAAAGTACTATAGCATATTATTACATCTTAGGCTGTATTTAAAAATACAGTTTAATGTTAAACAGAATTTTCCTTTTGGCAGCAGTTAAAAATTTTCGTGAAATAGAAAATTTCTAATAATATATTTTTAACAATATATTTCAAATAATATTGTAATGAAAAGAATCTCATGTTAAAAAAACCAAATGCTTCCTTCTAAATACGAAATTAATCTGTTATAAATGATGTTTTCTTACGAAATTATTTAAAATGAGCATTTTTATGTAAAAATTATATTCATTTCTGAGTGCAACTCAGGGAAGCATGAAAAAAACTTCCTGAGAATGTAGAAATTAAATTTTTATAGGTGTGTAACTTAAGGGAAAGTAAATTTACTTACGCTTATCAAATTATCAAATAATAAATTCATCATTTGCTCATGAAATTATAGCATTTAAAATGTAATATAAAAATATTAACACATTTTTTATTTATTAAATTGATTTTTGAATATTTTGCTTGCATTTATGCATGAATGCATTCAATTATTTTAAACTGCAGACTTTCAACGAATATTTTTTTATTCATTGGTTATAAATTAGTGATGAAGTGAAAAATTATAAAGAATTCTACTTGCAAGAATTTCGTCCTTCTTAAAATGCAGGGAAAAATTCATTCGCACTCCAAAATATGTTAAAGGTTTTATACAATGAATAGAAGCATATTTAATTTTACAAAATACTTTATTACAAAAAAGGCAACCGCGACAAAAAAAATTCTGAGACAAAGCTAAATGCAATAAAAATGACCGATAAATGAATTTATTGCTGGAATGTGTCTTTAGAATTATCGTATCTTATCTAAAATCTTTGATAATGAAATTAGCTAAATTTTTTATACAATGTAATTTTTCTTGTTAAAAACCTTTCTGTATTTTTGTGAGAACTTTTTACACAGTTTAGTACATCAAACATTCTACCAGTGATTTGTGATGATTTCTTCTATTGCCAGTGATGAATTGATGATAAAATAGTATGAAAATATAAAATGGGAAAATAGTTATATTGTTGTCATGCAAACATATTCAATAAAAGTGTGTGTATAGGGGGTCTTTAAAGTGCGAAAAATAAATAATGATATAAAGAAATTAAAATACTTATTAATTTTTCTGTTGCCCGAGATGAAATCTGATGTTCCAAAACGATAATAATAGAAATATAATAGTGCTTGTCATCAATTCATTGTCATGTGATACACATCTTATGCGTAGATCCAATTTGATCTTGGAATTCCTCGTCATGTGATACACATCTTATGCGTAGATCCAATTTGATCCTGGAATTCATTGCAAATATTGAGTGAGGAAAAATGATCTAAAGGCACAGCATGGCGTAATACAATGTGCAGTTTGATGTTGATGACTCACTCAATACCGTTTGCCATGTAACTGTGACACCTTCTATTTATTTATACCTTGTGACATTTGGTTTCACAATATCGTTCGATTTCTAAAAAGAATTTAAAAATATGCATTTCAAGAAATATTCCAATTTTTTTTGTGCTAAATATAGATTATGAAATAAATTAATGTTTTATTAATTTCACTCACAATCCTTTTTTATCAGTTAATGCATATTTAATTTATACATTCTTAATTAATTAAAAAACTTTATGGCTGCAGTTTCTTATAGTTAAAAAAATTACCTTTCATATTGATAATCTTTCACACCTTCATAACACAAACTTATCTCCATACCTCATTTTTTTATTTTTCAACAATATTTGTGTAAATAAGTGTAATAAATATGCGAAAAATGATCTAAAAATGATTTGGAATTTAAATTCTAATGAAGCGTTGAATAGTTCAGTTAAAATAAATTTATTAAAAACTTTATTATTTTTACTATTTCTAATAAAAATAATGTACTAACCAAACCATTTCAATAATTAATTACTTAATTATACAAAATTAATTAAAAGGAATTAAATCTATAAGTAATGATATCGTTCGTCAGTATCCAATTTAGGGTTAAACTACAGTGTTGTAATTGGTATAATATCAAATCAAAGTTACTTATGGAAATATTTAGATAGCCATATTAACCATAGATTCACCATACAATCGATAGAAAAACTAAAATAAAAAGAAGAAAGACAAAAAATTGAGGAAATCTATTTCAAAATGCGAAACAATCGCACACTTTTTTTCCTGCTTAAAACGATGAATTTCAACTAAAAATACCACAATGATGAGTTCCAGATTCAGCAGAGAAAGGAAATGAACGTTTTTATCTCTTATGCTAACAAAAGAAATAATGCCGCATAAAAGCGATGAAAATATCCTTTAAAGCTGTTTTTGCTTATGAATTTTTAATGAAATTATAATGCTCTGAGTAGATAATGCGCTATTAATGGACATTAAAAAACCTTAATGATACTAAAAATATTTTAAGAAGTAAGATTCTTCCCTTTATTAAGATGCCCAGCCAGGATATAATAACACCATTTCGTCTTGGAAATTTCTAGAAAATGATAATTTTTTTGTTGAAATCGATCTTTTGAATAGATCCATCTGCTTTCAAAATTAATTCATTTTTTTTTTGTGCAAAAATATTCCGTTTGAAAGCAAAACATAAAGATCATAGTGTCTCTATTCGAAGCAATTTAAAATTTTAAATTGTATTGTTATAGACACAGAAAATTTCAAAAACACATCTGTTTAAGTAAATATCATTTCATAAATAGGATAAAATCAGTATAGAATATTAAATTGTTTCATCAGCTTATTTGAATTTATTCTAAAGTAGTAAATGTGTTGACTTACAAGGAAAGAAATAATTTAATAATTTTAAATTATTTTTATATTAATAAAATTTATTTTTTTAGAAAAATGAAGAACTTTTATTGCCTTTGCATTCACTTCTCTGTGAAAAATATTTTTGAATGTTTTTTTTAAAAAAAAGTAATTATTCTTATTTTGCCTTGAAATTTTTCGAATGTTATTTAGTATGTTTTGATGATTTTTCAGCAACAAGATTAATATTTATTAGATATTCCAAAAATAGAATTCTTTTCCAGGCAAAACAGGTTGCTATTTATCATAACCAAGCTTATATAATGTAAATAGACACTGAAAGTTTTAAATCAAATTATAGCCGTAATAAATTACTACAAAATCAGAATTTAAATTAATGTATAGAATTGACGAAATTAAGAAATAAATATGAATAAATTATAATTTTAAATATGTTTGGCAGAATATTCGGTTGAAAACAAGAAAAATGATATTAAGAAATATTTGTTGTGATGATTATATCAGAAATTCATTTGCTAAGCAACCATCTGAAATTATACAAATTTAAAGTGAGCATTTTTACTTAGTTTTCTTTACTTTTTAGTTAAATAAATTACTCAGTTCTAATTTCTGGTAAAACAATCTGAAAAATAATAATTAGAAACAAACTGTATTGAGGAATTAACTTGCATAATATATCTCCCTAAAGAAATACAAACGGTTTATTCCCTGGATATGCATCAGATAAACATATCTATCTATAATATGTATAAAATTGATGATATTTTTATATGCAAAATAATAAGAGCAGAAAATGAGAATTCGCTTTAAGATATATGAAAGCTATTAAGATCAGAACAAAAAAAAAGCTCTTCAGATGAAATCACGAGAAAAGATCACAAGTCCTATTTGAATTAATTATCTCACTTTTGATTATAAAATATAATGGATGTAATAAAATGTATTAATCAAAAGTCTAATCAAATGTAATATGCAAACAATTTGAGATTCGTTACAGGTAAGATTTTGGGTAGTAGCAAAAAGTTATTTATTTATTTCAATGTTTACAAATTTAAATCTACTCGAAGCTTTATCTTATTGCATGATTTCAGGCTTTATTAATGTAAATTTAATTTTTATTCTCGAGGTATATTTATCAATCATAATTCGAAAAAATAAACAAAACATAAAAACGAACTTTGTGACTATAAACTGGTGAATCAAATTCTTAAATTTTAAAAATATTTTTCCCATAGATCTCCGTTTAAGTTGCATTTTTCAGCTCATGATGAATCTCATAACAAAATCTGTGAATTTATTCCTTAACATCGACTGAAAATCATTACTCCTTTTGTGTGAAATAATAATATGACATCATCAAAATAAAATCTTGTATTTAATCATTTCTTTTCATCAATATTCCTACTTACACCTGGTTAATTTTAACATGAAATTTAGGATGCTGACTATACTGGAAACAGTTTAATTTATTATTTGCAGATTATCTTTATAATTTTATTATTCGCGGGATTTTAATAAAGCGGTACTTTGAAAATATGCTAAACAGAATAGCTATTAATTTTTGTCAGTATTATTTTTCAGAGAAATTCCTTCCTGATTCAATTACTGTATAAATTGAAGAATATATTTCTCGCACTTATTTAAGTATCTAAGTAATACTATCAAATAAAGCCACAAAATTTCAACATTACCCTGTCACTGAGAAGAAGAAAGAATATAAATGAAAAATCTAAAGTCAGAAAGTGTAAGTAATACAAATATAAGGCAACGGATTTTTTTCCCTAAAGAGTAAAATTATTATTTATTACATCTATATAAGGTGTAGCTGCCTTACTTATAGTACGTTAGACGAGTTATTAGTTAATCGATTAATTTAATTAAATTTTGATTTCATACAAGTGGCGCCATCTGGCAGCGAATTTAAGTAAAAAAACTGATTTCAAGAACCCATAATAATTATAATAATAAATTATAAACTGAAGACTGTACAGTAGAAAATGATTAATACAAAAAGATAGAAATATGTTTTTAAAAACGTATTTTGTTAAATGTTTATCATATAATAATACAGGAAAATGTGTGCTGTCTCTTGGTATTTCGCATAAAAGTCATTAATCCTAGGAATAAAAATATATAAAATAATATATATTTTTATGGAATATAAAAATCCATAAAAATATTTTGGATAGTGCGATGCGCACCACATCGAAGTGAATTTTCCAAAACTTTTAATAGTTTTCAATTAACAGAATATTGACCAAAATTTGGACCCATTCTTTCGAAAAAAAGAATACCTTTGTTGGAAACAAACTTTTATACCATTTTACAATTTAGAAACTATCTTTTGAACTGTATCAACCCTACCACTGATTAGTGTTCGATTTTTCCTTTTAGTTATATAAATTGTTATAAAAATATTTCAAATATCCTTTAAATAATAAAATTATTTTTTTATTTTTCACAAAGATTACTGTTTGACTGAAAAGGGTTCTTTTGTTTAATTTAAAAAAAAAATTAATTGGATTTTTAATTAACTTTTAATTAACTGAAAATTAACCGCACATTTGACGTATTCTTTCAAGTGTATGAGTTCGCTCGAAACTAATTTTTAAACTGCCTCGAAATTTAGAAATTTAACATTTCGATTATATCAATTTCATTACCGTTCAATTTTTCCTTTACTTTTAACAATTTTTTAGAATTATTTTTAAAAAATTATTTGATAATAATATTCTTCATTACTGATATTTAAAAATATGACTAAGACTATTTGTTGACTTTCTCAGATTGTTCTTAGAATTTTCAAAATTTTATTTATACTTTTAATTAACTGACAATTAATCGAAATTTTGAGATATTCTTTAAAAAATATGAGTACTTTCGCCCGATTTCGCTGCGATTTACGTACTAAGTTAAAATATAGAAAATCTTTCAATTTTATTAATTTCTGAATCTTTTTCATTTATTTATTTAATTTTCCCTTTAATTTAAACATATTTTTCTTACAAAAATGAAATATTATCTATGAATATTTTTCATACCTGAGTTTTATAATATGAGAAAGATTATTTGTTGACTTTCACAGCCTCGTATCGCATTACTAACTTCATTGATTAAAACATTTCACAACCCTCATCGTTAACCAAACCATTTTGGAATGCTGTATAAAAATGCACATTTCTCGCCCTCATTTCAATATCAAAGTAATGCTATGATGCCATCAAATTATAACATAAAACTTTTCCTCACAGAAAGAAAATATAAAATAAAACCCCCAAAACTATCAGTAATTCAAATCCCAGGTAATGCATTTTTTCCCAAGCCCTTTTTACATCTCTCAATTCCACATCTTTTCAGTGGCTGTAATGTTTTCTGCCAGATTCAAAGAGATTGGACGTTAAAAACGAGTCGTATTATTTTTTTCTCCCAAAAAAAGATTCGTTTATTTTTTACGTCTTACTTTGATTATTTTTTTTACCCTGAGCGCGTTCGAACTAATCAGCCAATCGCAAGTCTCCGTTGGTTCATTAAAATATGCACCGAGCAAGAAATAAATTTGCTGCTCTTTGATATATACATCCATCCGTACGTATTTCAGCTCTCTCTCTTTTCTTGTTATTATTATTTTTTTTGTAACTCCCTTTTTCGTTAGATATCTAAAATACCTAGTCTCGCATGTTAAGATGGAAGCTAAAAAAATATTTTTTTAGTAATTATGCGGACAAAGCCGACTTGAAAATATATATTCCTTTTAGGTAGGAACAGTTAAAAAAAATACACTTTTTATCCCCCCCCCCTCCTTTTTTCTACGTTGAAAATAATGAAACGAGTTTTCTTCAGAAAAGATTTTCGAAATTACGTTTTATAATTGCAAAAGAAGCGCGCCAAAGTATTTCTTATTTTGTTATTTATTATTATTTTTTACTTTTTCAGATTTTTACCCAACGGTTCGGTATTTTCTTGTTTATTACTTTAGGTTCAATATATTTTAATCATCAATGCAGTTAAAAAGAGCTTTTCAAGACGCTGGAAAATACAGGGTACAGAGACGCATTATAATAATGATGCTGCGTTTGTTTTTAGAGATGGGGGGGCTTAAAGCAATTTCTCACTCCGAAATTTTCTTCTTCCCTTTTTTTCTCTGCGAGAAGATTTCACTGGCGTAATGAATATATTTCGCCATAATTTTATTCCGAAGTTTTTCCCTTAATAAACCAGAAAATACATTTCGTCGAAGGAATTAAACTTAATTCCGAAACCTTCTGCATAACGAATCGTTTATCAAAAATTCTTAAGACGGAGAGCATCAGTTTGTTTTAAATTATTTGGGCTCAACAAACACAGGAAGGAATACCTGATAGGAATATTTTTGTTTAATCTGTACTAGTCGAGTTTTCCACTTACACAGATGCGATTGGTTGTTTAATTATTAAAGATGCTTTTAAAATTCAGAACAAATTCCTGTCTGTTACCAGCACATGTGGACCAGAAAATTAACGTTCGCTGGCGAACTATTTTTATGTAAACAGATCATACGCAAAGATATCTTTAATCGATTTAGAAAGATATGAAGGCGAGCAGAACTATTTAATTGAAATTCTTCAAGACAAATAAAATATTCTAGATACGAGATCGCGGTAAGTTTTCGAGCATAAAAATAATTAAGTTACGCGGTGCTGTTTGTTGCATTCCCGATATTAAACGTGATTGCATGATGAATTAATGATGAATCTATTCGGTAGGTAACAAATTTTCAAGCGATGAATGTAGAAATGAATTGATTTTATTCAAAACAATGAAGAATCGGTTTCATTTTCTGAGATATAATGCTGTTTGGAATGCCTTCCATATATACATTAAATTATAAACTGAACGTTTTTTACTAAATCTAATTCAATTTGTAAACTAAATTATAGAAATATGAATTAATATTTTCAATTTCAGTTATAGAGCCGTTTAAAGTGTGCCGATAATATAGACGAATTTAATACGAACTACGCAGATGCAATTTTAGATTTGGTATGCTAATGACTACCAAAACTAACATGTAAAAAATTATATTAGAAAAGTAAGTTATGATTTCTCCTATCATAGTAGGATAAATTGGAAGTTAAATCGAAGGCAACATTGCAAGTGAGGAACTCGATTAATGCTAAGTTTTGAAAATTAATAATTTTTAAATTCTGGATTTCTTTTTCTTTCTTTTAATACTTTTTATTCTGGATTCTGTAAGTGAAAATGAGTATTAAATTATTTTCAATCATCTAGTTATTAAACTTTCTATTAGAAAAAAAAACGAATACATAGTTGAATAAGACTTCCATATGTATATGTGCAGAATAGAAAATAAATGTAGAATAAAAGTACTGATAATTAAAGTGTATGGAAAAGCCTGCTATTTAACTATGCACCTAGCTAAAACTGTGTAATAAAATAGAAGAAAATGCAAAATTATATCACGGCCTGACACCTCCCTCTTCTTTTTTCTCTTTGTTATATTATTGGTAAGGTGATATACGAGTATATAGCGTTGTTTTTCTTGCGCTAGCAGTGGAGGTTTTAGGAGCAAAACACTTTCAGTGAGTTCGTATTATAATATTCTGACAAAGCGCAAGTCTTTAATTGCTTTAATGCTTATTTTTTCATTGTTTCTTTCAAAATATCTTTTACTTACAGTATTTCCGTTTATTTCAATCAAACAACTACAATTAATGCAAGAAAAAATGACTTTTTTCTGATGTTTTAGCTGTAAGTCAGGTTAAATAAGCTATTAATGGTAAGACATTAATAAAACACATGAAAGTTTTAATATATGTAACACTAAGACAATAAACACAAAACAATCTTCCCGTTTTTTATACCCTTGCAGTCTTTGGCTACCAGCTTGTTCGCCGGAATATTGGTTACGTTTAATTTCATTTAAATCTTTTCAGCCTTTCCTCGCCAAACTTTTATTTTAATAAATTGTGCCTGACCAAATAATATTAAACTCATGTTTCTATGTATTTATTTATTAATTATCTGTTTCCCTACTGATAAACAATTTTTTACAGTCATTTTAATATAGTGTTTATATTAATAGCTTTTTTGTTTCTGCGAGATTCGAATAATTGAATATCCATTGTAGTGAGCAATTTTCGTTATGAATTCAGTTCTAAAATTAAATTAATTTGTATACAATGAGTTTTTCTAATTGATCTCTTAGTGAAAGTTTTTTTAAGATGTGTGAAAAGATTTTCACAAAGAAATAAATTAGAAACCTAAAAAAAATAATGATATTAAAAAGAGAGTTCCAACCAACCAGAATTTTTCAGGTCATTCTTAAATAATAATAACAACAAAAAATAGAATAGTGCAATAGGCCTACACAAATATACGCAGAATTTAAATGTCTTTCATGAAGGAAGTATAGAGAGAAAACTTCTAGAAAAGAAAACTTTCTTTTCTTTTTTCTTTTTGTGAAATATTATCTGGCATTTGAAAATCTTTCGCTAGCGCAAGAATAAAAAAAATAAATAAATAAACAGAAGTACCGAAAACGAAACGAAAGCATTTTCATAGCTCATGAAGTAAAATTTAAATGGGGCGAAACGTAGTTTTTCATTATCTACTTTCACAGCATGGTTCCTCAGTGTCTGTTGTTGTCGATAGGGGGCGCTTCGACGATTACGTTTCCTGGTCTATTGTATGCTGCCAAAATGTCTGTCTGTATGTCAGTCCGGCTCGTTCACTTAATTCCATGATTTAAAGTACTCACAAAAAAGAAATCGTATTGATATGCCTACATTTTTACAACTACACTTTTTTCCATTAAATTCTTTTCATTGCTTTCCTGGTTGCATTGTGATTTTTTGGAAGGAATTTTGGGATAATTTATTCAGGAATCTTGCATCTAAATTTATTTTGGAAAGGTTTGATTGGATTGAAAAGTTTTTTCTATCGACCAATCAAATTTTCAGATATTTTGAAAAATATTATAGGGCTGCGTTCAATTGCCACTTCTTATGAAAAAACTAAATTAATATAGCAGCCAACATATTTCTTTAAATGTAAAAGTAAAATTCTTTCTACTTTTTGATATACATTTTTTGTAGAAATAAGGCAGAACGTATCAATTCAACTACAATCTATTTCATCTAACATAAGGAAAAAAGATAATTTTTATCTATTTAATTAAAATTAGCCTTCGAATATTCATTTATTGCTTTAAAAATTTATTGCATGATATTTATTAATTTATTGTTAATAAAATAAACATTTATTGAATTTCCCTATTTATTTTCTTTTTGTCAAAGATTAGGTAGTGAAGTATTTACTACTTTAAGAATTTTAAATTTAATTTATCAAAATTCAATTTAAAAAAATTAAGGAAGAATAAATCTTTTGGACAACAAGCCCTTTTCAATCTAATATTTATGATAATTATTCACTATCCGCAAATGGAATGCTAACTATTTTTTATGAGAAGAAAATAAAACAAATTTTTCTGGTGAAGTGTGGAAAACCCTTAAACTTAGTTCGAAATATAATGCACTAATACGACCTTTTGTTCTTTCCTTTAATTAATTTAAATCTTGCCCATGTTGAGACACCAAAAGACCAATTTCAGAAGAAGAGTTTTTAAATTTGTAATAAAGCAACTTAAGACAGAGCTTTTTAAACATTTTCCACTCGTGACGTATTTTCTCTTGCAGAAACTGATCCTCACCTTGTTTTCGCAGAAAAACTTTTCAACAGTTCCAGACGTACAGAAACGCAGAGAAATTGAATGTGTATGCAGAGTAGTTAGAATGAAAGTATCCCTAATTAGGACCCTGAAGAGGAAAACCCAATGATCAAAATGCCAAATCTTGGAAAAATATTAAGAATGAAAGAAAATATTTATAAAAAATGACCAATTTTTTATTCTTAAACTCTTTCCTTTATATCCATTAATTAAATTGATATTTGCTTGCACCTTACAATTGTTAGCATCTATTGCACTCCTATGTCTATCAAAATTCACAATTAAAGTGCATGATGCTGATGATTATCATTGAATTATTGATATAAGTCGACTGAACTAGATTTTCCCTAAGGACTGTTCACCAACCTTCCAATATCGTTCACTTTTTGGACCCTTTTACTGTTTCATTTGTGTCTCCATGCTTTGAAGTTCACCTCCCCTCCAGAGATTTAGCTTTTATGACCACTAGTTTTTCTCTACAGTGCTGATCGTAGAGATACTTCAATCTCTAACCAGGTTGGGATACTCTAATTGTAGCATCGTGACGTGGTCTGAAATGCATACTTCTGAGACTTGCAGTTCTTATGACCATTAGTTTTCTCTACAGTGAGTACGGATACTTCAATTTCTAAACGTGGATACTTTAATTCTAATATGCTCTGAAATATTACCCCGAGATTTGGCCTTCTTATGGCCACTAGTTTTTCTCTACAGAGCTCTGAGTAGGGATAATTCAATTTCTAAGTGTGGATACTTTAATTCTAATATGCTCTGAAACGCATGCGCCCAGATTTGGACTTCTTATGACCATTAGTTTTCCACTAGAGTGCTATGAGTAAGAATATTTTAATTTCTCTCTAAATGAGGATACTTCAATTCTGAACTGATTACTTAATTTGATACTGAAGAGCGTGCCTTTCGAGATTTGGCGTTTTTATGACAACTAGTTTTCAATACAGTGCTCTGAATTAGAATACTTTAATTTCTAACCATTCGGGGTACTT
This sequence comes from Araneus ventricosus, assembly GCA_013235015.1. Taxonomy (NCBI): domain Eukaryota; kingdom Metazoa; phylum Arthropoda; class Arachnida; order Araneae; family Araneidae; genus Araneus; species Araneus ventricosus. The sequence continues at coordinate 753,061 of BGPR01000040.1, forward strand.
TAATTCTAACGTGATTTGAAGTGCATACCTCCACGATTTGGCCTTCTTATGATCCCTCGTTTTCTCTCTACATTTCTGTGATTAGGAATATTTCAATTCTGAACATCTGTTATAAAAATAAAAGGAGAATTAATTTACAGAATAAAAAATGATATCAATAAAAATTGGAAATTATAATGAAAAGTGAAGAAGCCTGTCTTAAGTATTGCAGATTTTTGAAGTCAAGGATTTGGCAGAAACACGTGTCATTCTAGTTTTCATTGTTCAAAAGGTCTTCTAAATGGCATCAATTAGGGTTGCTATACGCTACTTAAAAGGTCTTGATCTAAGGGAATAATTTGAATAGGAAATTTATAGGTTAATATAAAATAATCTAGTGTTAAGAATTTCTGTTTGAAAATTTCGCCATGACAGCATAAGAATTTAGTTTTATGACGCCTGTAATATAATTTTCTCCTTATTACAACAGCATAAAATATTAAATCAAAATCAGATGCCAGACTGTTGGAATTCTGAGAATTATTTGTCTGTTTCTTAATAATGTTTCATAAACAGCTTTGTTAAATGCAATTTTCATTTTAACTACCTTAACATTTTATTTGACAGGGAGAGATTTTATACATTTCAGACAAATCAATTTAGTTTTGAAATCCTTTTCCAAACTTCTGAATTGCAAGTTTAGCTTAAATGATTTGAATACCAGCGTGAATTTGTAATGTAGTGAAATCAATGTCCTTTTATTTTTTTCGAAAACAATCCATACTTTTTAATGAAGCGAATTTTTCTATAAAATAAACTGGTTTATTGTATAACTTTGAAGCTTTTCAACTGAATTAATTTCATAAAGTTATAAAACAATTGGATACACGATACAGCATTCGTATTAACAGAATTAAAATTTTAATTTCAGAAAGGAAACAATAATTAATAACTCTCTGCGCGATTTTCTGAAATTTTCTAAAGAAAGATTATCAAAATTAAATTAATTATCATATAGATAAATAAATGCTGTTATTTTTTATTTACTAAAGTAGATGATATTATTCGATTCAAAGTCAGTTATAGTACAAAAAAATGCTTTATGCAATTCTAATACAAAGTGTTTATACTTCTAATAGCAAGTCTTATAAAATAAAATCCTAATGAGGCATCAAAATCTTAATCTCCCTGATGTCAAATACAGCATACCCCTCATCTCCTCTGAATATATTTTTACAGGCATTTCCCACATTTTTGCACATCATAAAAATTTTCATGTTTCTCTTTATCATTCAATCATTCATTTAATCATTTATCACATTTTAAACCTAAAGCACTTGAATATTGTAAATAACAATCGTTCTTACATTCATAGGCTTTATTTATTGGGTAGCTAAATTTAAACCTTTATATGTGCGACACTGATTTTAAATGTACTGCCTTCCATTTTAAATCATATAATTAATTTCCGAAAATTTATTTATATAACCTTTATTTACCATTGAGATAATTTATATTTTAAAATTTTTGTGTTTGGAGCAGCAAATCCTTATTTGGCTGCTGTGCCAAAAGACCATATCATATCATATCTCGTTGTTTTGTACGGTGTTTATTGTGTTTCAATTATACAATCAAATTTTGCTTTAAAACTATTAGAAATTATTTAAAATATTCCTGCTTTATAAATTACGAATCTTCTTTTACTTTCAGCCTGAAATGTAATCACCTGCTTTTAACATTTTCTAATCAAATTCTTAATATCAAACAGAAAATGTTTTTGTATGCTGGATATTGATGGATAAACTTCTTCTGAAAAAAATTCTAGATACTTTAAATAAACCCACAGATATTAACTTAAGTTGAAATAAACAAAGATATTAAAAATAAAATGAATAATTGAAACTTTGTTTTTCGAAATTTATTAAAATATACATACTATAGTCTTAATGACCTATTTCTATAAGTACATCAGTGAACTATTTTTATGAGAAGGAATATCAGACTGCAGTCATTATTGTTTAATAGAAAGGGAAATATACGAGAAAATTTCAAGAAATATATCGAACACTAGCGGGTGAGAAACTAACTATCTGAGATTAGATGGAAAATTTGAGTCTACATTTGCAGAAAATTTTTAAAATATGATTACTATACAGTTGGTAGGCTATTTTTATCTTCATATGTAAATATATCTGTCTCAACTAGCATGTAAATTCCTGAAAATAAATTGGAATTCTATAACCGGGCTTGCTTATTGATGGAGATATTTCTAAATAAACTAAAAAAAAATTCTTGACACTTTAAATAGTTGACAAATATAAGAATAACTTGGAACAAATCTACTATTATGTAACATTAAATATATAACTGACCTTTAAATATAAAGAAATCGGTTAAATGCAATTGCCATATAGTGAGTTAATTTAATCGTCGTACTGAA